>JAEPRC010000459.1:0-36154 GCA_016758945.1 Mucor plumbeus
GTTTACTGTTCTCTTCTCTTTTTCCTTCGGCAAGTTTTCAAGTTGACAGCTTGCCTTTCCTTTTAACATAGAATAATATTTTACAAAAACTAATAAAGATACACTTTCATACAAAAAAAAAAAAAAAAACACCAATTGTGCCAATAATCCCCTAAGGGCCACCATTACCACTCGTATGGGTTTTCTATTGAAATTACTAACCCATTTACTGCTGTCTCCGTCTTCATGGCGTCTTTTTTAGTCTCTTCCTTTGCCTGCAAAGGCTTTTACACCATGGTGGCGTTTACTCCATGATCGTATAGGGCATCGTTCCTGGTGCCATCTGTGTTCCTTGACATCTTAACATCTGTCGCATTGGAGCCGCCAGTTTTGGTCGTGCTGGGCGCTGCATTTAATACACTATGAAAGTACCATTGGCGATGTATTATAGAAGAAGAACAATGGAGATCAGCTACAGTTTTTGATAATTTTAAGTTAGACAATATTTATTTTATTTCTTCCTGGGTGGAGGCGGTTGGAGGTGGTTGGAGATAATACTCCAGTCTTAGCTCCTCTTTCATAGAATTTTATTTTTTATCTTCAATTAATTTTAATTTAATAAATGCCAAAATTTACATACAAAAAAAAAAAAAAAAAAAAAAAAAAAGTTCCTGGTGCCATCGTATTGTTCCTGAGAAAATTCCGTCTCCTGTTTGTGCTCTTTGTGGCATCGCTACTGAAGATTTGTACCATTTCGTGGTCGACTGCTCGTATAAAGCAGATTATTGGAAAGATATTGTGTCAATTTTGTCTCTGCAACATCTTCTCCCCTCTAATCAGGCCGTTTGGACTGCTCTCACCAGTTTTTGTTCGATAGAATTTATTGAGCTCAATGAAAATGTTCTGGTTGCACTTGGTGCTGCGTTTACAACACTCCGGAAATATCATTGGCGATGTGTCATAGGTCCGTCAAGATCATGGTTTATTATCTCCTCTTTTTCCTTCGGCAAGTGTTCAAGTCGATAGCTTGCCTTTCCTTTTAACATAGAATAATATTTTACACTTTAATACAAAAAAAAATAGGATCTAAGTACAGTGAGTAATTATATATAACGATATTGTTTATAGTAAGAATGTTGCTGAGCCGAGGTTGTACTAGTAAATTTTGATGGTAAAACCCGGCTCGACGACAATACTGGTAGTTTAAAGTTTAGAGTACTAAAATAAAAACATATAGAAATAAAAATGGTGGAAATACAATTTTAATCAGCCAAATCTTTATTACAAAAAAATTTAAAAATTTGAAAAAATAAAAAAAATATCAGGGGCGGATATTTATAGTAACTTAGAGAGCTTGCATACCAACAGATTGGAGTAAATTTAGTTTTAGTAGTCTTCTAGTTTTCAAAGACATTGTTATTGATTTAATAATTTAGGGGATAAACATGCAGAGCGCAGAGTATTGGCCATAAAGAGTTGAGTCCATGTTATGTGTGTGTGGTAATACGGGACTTTTGGGAATAGTTAACAACGGTCATATCTATTGATCTCAGTACAATATATAGTGCAACTATATGACACAAAGGAATAGTTAGCTAAAGCTAATATTAGCATTGTTGTCCAGCCGAAATTTACCAGCCAAATATATTAGTACAAGCTCAACTCGACGACATTCCTAGTTGATATCTTTTTTATTATTATTTATCAATTTAGATACGATGCTTTTTGATTATATATATGCAGTATAAATTATTTGTGTAATTGGTTAAACTATGGTTATAAGTACGTAATGTTACCATTCACATAAATATGATGTATATGATTTTTTCAAGTAAGTGTATTGCGTATTTTTAGCATGCATTTACTATTGTATTCAATCTAAGTGCTCAGTTATTGTTGCTGCACTTTTATATTTCAAGTAACATGAGCTCTATTAGCAGTGCTTGCAATTGAGGAGCGTTATTCTGTGATTATCAGACCGCTATACGCATTCCCATTTTACTAAATTCCAATAACAAAAGCCTTTAAATATGAATTGCATATTCTTCACACGCAAAATTGACAAGCAAAAGGACTAAGCGCAATATATTATGGCAAATAATATCTTCAAAACACTATTTAAGGATTTAGGGGAACATTGGCTGTATTCTTCATTTTCTGTTCATTATGAAGATGATAATTCTTAGCTTGCAATTTGCAATATGATAATATGATAATAATTCTATCAAAGCTGCCGCCCGCCATCCAGTCCGAAAAATAATTCGTAGCCCGAAAAAGTTACCTCCATAAATTTTAAAAAACCAAACCCACCATTCATTTGTGTATGTTTGTTGAAAAAATTTAAATTATCGTACTGAGCTTATTAAACTCTATTTCAGAGCCAGAAGAAGTACATTGGAGAGTTTATAAAGCATGCTACTAAAATTACAAAGGAAATATTCTCATAATTTCAGGGTTCAGTTATTTTATTGTGTACCTCAAATGTTTTTTTTTTTTGGAATCATATAATATAATAATATCAGAACATCGGAAACAACTACAATATAAAATAATTAATTTTAGTTGAGGTCCTCATCAGATAAATACATCAACCATCAACCGAAAAAACACGTTGAGAGTTATTGGAGAATAAATTCTATTTGTAGAAATAATAATAATAATAAAGACTAATAGCATTTATCATGGAGAATGCAAGCCTTAGTACTAAATGCTGTTTAATTATCGCCTTCTACTATCTAAACACATTACTTCTGGTTACACTCTCTGGTTACTGTTATGTAAGCTCGGTTAACGGAGCAACTGAAGCTATCTCATCAACATATTTATGATTCCGAGTTCTATGAAGAATAAAAAATATCTTTTCACTAGGAGCTTGTAGCTATATATCAATTAATTATACTGCCACTTCAAGCTACCTTTAGTCCTTGTACTAATCAGTTAGTAGCATATAAACCCTGTTCCCGTAAATAAAGAACAGTTATATAATGTACTCACGAATTGTAATGATTCACATTACATAGCAGTAAAGTAACTGCATGAATTGTTTCAGTAATTAATCATATAAATATTCAAGCAGAAACAGATATTAAAACATTAGTGAAAATATCTGTTTTATTCTTCTACACCATTTTAATAATTTAATCAAATAAATATATTAAAACACAACCCTCAATATTTCTTGATACTGCTTGTCAAATATTAAACCACATTAATACATAATAAGTATTGCCAAAAGCAATATTGAAAATACATTAGTAACACCAACATCCACCCCAAAGTACTTCTTTCTTAATAGCTTAGACTATCCCAAGAACATAGTACTTCATTACACGAATAATAAAAAACATGCACAAAAAGTTTTAAAAATGTGCCAGAGTTATAAGTAAACAACGGTTACTATCAATACAAATCAGATAAAGAAGACTACAAGTGATTGTATTACGGAGAACGTAAGGTTTTTATTATTAAGTTAAAAAGGGAATCCAGGAGCCATAAAGTCCCGGTTGTTTATATATACAGAATAAAGATACTAGAAAGTAAAGTTAAAACTAGATATATTTATTGAGTATATTTTGTATCAAAAAAAGATAATAAACTTTTTAACAAGCATTAAGAAACAGGGTATTTATAGTTTTTGGAAATGCGGAATTAGTAACATATTCTTTAACAGATTGGCCAAACCAGTTTTGATAGTAATAACATTGCACCAAGCTAAGTATCTAGAGTATTCATGCTTGACTAAATTTAGAGAATAGATCTTCTTTTTAATTAAATAACGCAACTCGAATTTCAAGGACAGATTCGTGATTGGATCTTCCAACAAATTCGCGCTACACGATTTCATCATAGCCTTCATGTAACATAACTAACTGTAATAAAAGTACAATGCATCATTAAAACCTCATTCTTCTCACTCTAAGGATTATAACCATCTAATACTTATTTGAGAACTTCTACTATTGATGATGCTATATGATCTAGATGCACCCGACGCAGTCTATGTTCTAAACACCGGTTTCTAAAAGTATTTATACTATGTCAATTCTATTAAATATTAATTACAAGCGTGTTTAACTCGCTAAATATTAAACTATGGTTAATAACCAACTAAATAAATCCACTAAGCTTTAATAGCTTAATTGGATATCAGGTCTAACATGAAATTGAATTGATATTTAACATAAATAATAGGCAAAAAACCGACAACGTGTCCAAAAATTATAAAAAATGGGAAAAATTAGTACGCGAAATGCTCCGAGCTGATTTTATTTCGTAAATTTGTAATAATGAATGCTCTCTTATATTATATAATAATAGATTGTCGTATTGTTATAGTGGTACATCAATTCATCTAATGTATAAATAATTAAATTGGACTAACAGTTTTTATGTATAAGGAGTACAGTATTCTTGCGATTATTTTTGCTATTAAAAAAGGAACACTTTGCGGCGGACATTGCTGTTACTAATTGTATTGCTGTTTAATGTTCCTTTGGACAATACATTACTATGTATTAAGCGAAAGCAATAATATTAAACAGTCAGTATGAAGTAATATCAATCGGTTGCGGTTTAATACATTTATTTAAGTAGAAGTATCAAAAATTATGGGAAAGAATGAGATGGATATTTTCACTAAGGCTTAATATCTGTTTTAACCAGAGAATTTATGTAGTTATTTCATTGAGACAACTAACGCAGCTAATTTAATGCTATATGTTAATATGAATTGTTACAAAAGGTCAGCTCTCAAAATATTATAAAAAACCTTAATTTCATATCTTTTTATGTAAAATAGCGTAAAGAGTGTTGTGTTAATATCTATATAAAGGACGCATATTCAATTTTTCAATCTATAATCGGTGTTACAGCAAATTAAAGTACGTTCACATAATCTACATCATGTTCTCCGCGTTGATCCACATCATATCCTTAGTATAGTAAATCTATTATTAGTTATAATGAAAGTATGTAAATACATCCTCTGGATGTATTGTTAATTAAAGTGGAATATTTTGGCAAGATTATTTCTATTGATCCTTTTTTACAATTTCAAAGAGTACAATATCGTTGTTATAGTTTAAACTAATAGTAATAAAATTTTAGTGTGCGGCGTGTTGGACGTTGGTGTTATCAATATATAGTGTCACTATGGGAAAAAACGTGAAAATAGCAATTTTAAAATTTGCAATTATTTATTTCTTTACATAAAATTGTTATAAAGTTATATCTTTCCAGTAAAATCTTCACGTAAAACAGTTTCTGCAACGATTGTTATAGTAAGTTTTTCAGAAAAATTGTAGTTTAAATCTCATTTTACACTTTTTTTCCCGTGGTGCGTTATTGAATATTGCTTTGGACAATACTTACTATTCATTTATACCGAATAAAGGTACTATCAGAAAGTACGGCTAAACTATTATTGATATATTTATTGAGTGTATTTTATTTAGATAAAAAAAATGGTGATGATTTTTTACAAAGAGCTGATTAAGAATCAAGATATTTATATTTTTTTGGAAATGCGGAATAAGTGTCTACAATTCATGCGTACGGGTAGTTTCATTATTTTGAAGGGCTTGCTGATTCCAACGAGAGGCTATAACAGATTGACCAGACCAGTTGTAGTAGTAGCAGCATTATATTAAGTTAAGTAGTATCTAGTGCAGTGGAATTACATACTAAAAGCTTGATAATCATAAAATAACTTAATTTACAAGTATCACTCACAGAGTTCATGCCACTTGAAATATTAAAGTGCAGCAATAATAAAGAGATACTCAAAGTGAACACAATAACAAACGCATGCGAAAATACAAAATACTTTTGAACCAATACATGTCGTGTGAACGATAGCACCCTTGATCACAGTGCAATCGATTACACAAATGACATATATACCAAGAAGTATTTTACTTAATTCAATAAATAATAATATCAAAGATATTAGGTTTAATCAACTATTCCCCTGTGTCATAGTTACACTACCAATGAATAAGATTTTAAGCACACATTAGAATTCACACCTTAAAATCAAGGTTACCTAAATAGATATAGCCAATAGCTCCCAAATGGCCCACATTGTCGTACTTGACATATAACCCATTATGGTCGATGCTTTGCATGATTTATCCTTTCAATATAATATTAGTAACAACAACTCAAAATTAGAAGATTACTCCATTCAAGTCTGATGGTATACAAGTTCTCTAAATCACTATAAATACCCTCATACTTTTTCAATTATATTTAATCTTCAGAAATCTTTTGTAATAGAACTTTAGCTGATTATAATTGTATTTCTACCGCTTTTATTTTTATATTTTTTTATTTTAGTAAACAACTTCGTTATTTACTGCATCTAGAATACTCATGCTTGACTAAATTTTGGGAGTGAATATTCTTCACAAATGGAATAGCTAAACTCGAATTTTAGGAACAAATTTACGATTGGCTCATCTAAAAGCTTTAGGTTGCGCAATTTTATCATAGACTAAATGTAACGTAATTAAATGAAATAAACTTGCTATACATCATCATAAACTCATTGATCTATCAGAATTAGGAATTACCGATTTACCAGTTTAGAACATTTGTCAAACCATGATGTTTGACATGCAAATCACACAATCCTACATTCCATGCGGTTATCATCATGCTACTATGGAACTATAGAAGCATGATTCTATTATATCCACACAGTATCCACATGCTTATTCTAATTACACTATTATTCATATTTAATTTCACTCACCCAATTAGTATATAAACCCTCTCTATAAGCTCATAATAAAACGGTACTTTTTACGTTGAATTTATTTTAAACAAGTCTCAATAAATCACTCATCTTTATGCAGCTTTAAAAATTATATTCAAATATTTCAAAATCTGTTTAAATTAAATATTTCAATTTTTATTAAATAAATATGCTGTAATTATTACCAAGTTTATAACTGTAATGTATTAGTAAAAATCTGAAAACTCAAAAACTTATGATATTTTATTACAATAAAAATAAAAATTAGGAAATAATAAACCCTTTAAGCGCCATTTGGTGAAGAAAGTTATCTTTATACCACACTTGGCCATATTAAAAGCAACGTAAAACGCATGTGGGCAGCAAGTAAATATTATTTATGTATTTATGCAAAGTAAACTTCAAAAAATTGCCTAGGAATTTTTTAAATTGATTAAGAACTATCTTTAAAGCATCGTGTAAAACGAAAAAGTTTAAATTCATTAAACAATAAAAAAATATAGAAACCGGTAGATAAATATATTAAATAAGAGCAACTTATTTTAGAGTACATTTACAAAGTTGCCTTAAAGATTGTACCAAAAAAAGTCCTTCAAAGAGTAGATTTACTATATATTAGTCACACACTACGGGTCTTGAATTGCGAAGCCCCACTACGGGAAAAAAACGAAAAAATCACAATTTTAAAATTCGCAGTTATTTATTTTTTAAAGTAAAATTATTATAAAGTTTTATCTTCTCAATATAATTTTAATATAAAACAGTTTTTGCAGCAAATATTATAATAGTTTTTTCAGAAAAATTGTAGTTTATACCTCATTTTATACCTTTTTTCCCGTAGTGCCCAATTTTATGCATATTTTATCTTAAGATTACCGAGAAGAAAACACTACAATATCCACTTTTCAATAATTAATAACTCTTGCAATTTTAAACTAATTTCGAAGAGTAATACTTCAAAACAAATTTACAAAGAAAGAAAGTAACTTTACTAAAAACCTTAAATAAACTCATAAATTATTTATAAGGTTATTTCCCTTAAATGCGTAAAAAAATGTAAACTTCAATGGGCTGTAACTTGAGATAGCAGCCGTTTAAACATATACTTCATAAGTCAGAAACAATTCTTCCATTTAGTTTTATTATATTCTACCATAAAACGAATCTCGAAAAATTATGAATTTTCCCTTGTATACCCTCATCCAAAATTTATGTTTTTCGAAGAAAGTTGATAACTTTATGAAAAATAGCGCTAGAGGGACAAATAATGCCTTAAATAATAGATATTTTTTTGCTTTATGTTTCTAAAACATTAAATCCAAATTTGCATTATAGAAGTATTTTTAGAATCGCTAAAAACTGATTTTTGTGTTTTTGCTTTTATTGCAAAATTGTTGGTAATAAATGTTTTAAGTAAATATGTCATTAAATGTGAAATAAAATTTCATATTGAGGTTACTTAATAAAGCTAGCCAAATTACTATACATTCTCGATGTCAGTTTTGCATTTTAAAAATTTAGGATTATTTTTATCAATTTTTCATCATTAGAAAGTCTTTATTTTGAATTACCGCCATATCTGAGATGTATGAATATTCAGAGAAAATTCACCAAAACTACTGTTTTTTGAGATGCAATGGTATTGCAGTGATCTATCAGAAATACAACATTTCAAAATTAAAGTATCTTTGACAGATCTAGGATGTTCCATTGTTCCGTAACTGGTTTCTGTCTATCATCAGGAACTAACAATGAAACATAGCTTAGAGCAATATTATTACTAAAACATAACATATTACATCTCTTCACATTTATCAGTTAATAATCATTTATACTATTATTTCTAATGGATCCCTGTCTATTAGGTCTTATTGTGGAATATCTTTAGATATTTACGGAAAGAAAGTTATAAAAAAACAATAAGAATTCAACTAGATAAGTGTAGGGTTTTATTATCAAATTAAATTCTAGCTAAGGCCTTATTGTGATAAATAAATGCCCTCTTTATATAGTTTTTACCAGAGAGATTAGTTAATTGTCTTAGATCCATATGTAGTCAGTAATATCCCTTGCAGATACATTCCTTGATAGTAGCCAATCGGTATATTTATAGAGTTCGTGGGTCCTTGATGATAATGGTATAATTAAACCCACATTAGGTTAATTGGTCTTTAATATAAATTGTTAGGATCAAAGTTCGGTAGAAAGTTTATATTTGTATGAATTAGCATATATAACTTCGGTAGTTTAATGCCTATTCATATCAACGGTATTTTAAGTGAGAATCATATATAATGGAGATCTATAGTGGATAAATATGTACATATTTCACACTTATCACAAATATCCAATAACTACATAAACCCCTGTTCAATCCATCTTAATAAATAATACTTTTTACGTTGAATTTATTTCATACAAGTCTTGATAAATCATGCAGTACATAACGAAGTTGCTTACTAAAATAAAAAAAATATAAAAATAAAAGCGGCAGAAATGCAATTATAATCAGTTAAAGTTTTATTACAAAAGATTACCGAAGATTATATATAGTTGAAAAAGTATGAGGGTATTTATAGTGATTTAGAGAACTTGTATACCATCAGATTTGAATGGAGTAATCTTTTAATTTTGAGTTACTGTTATTGATATCATATTTAAGAGATAAATCATGCAAAGCATCGGCCATAAAGGGTTGTGTGCCAAGCGTGACAGTGCGGGCCATTTGGGAGCTATTCGATATAGCCATATCTATTTAGGTAACTTTGATTTTAAGGGGTGAATTCTATGTGTGCTTGAAATTTTATTTATTGGTAGTGCAACTATGATACAAGGGAATAGTTGACTAAACCTAATATTTTTGTTGTTATTATTTATTGAATTGGATAAAATACTTCTTGGTATATATGTCATCTGTGTAATCGATTGCACTGTGATCAAGGGTGCTATCGTTCACACGACATGTATTGGTTTAAAAGTATTTTATATTTTCACATGCGTTTGCTATTGTGTTTACTTTAAGTATCTGTTTATTATTACTGCACTTTAATATTTCAAATGGCATAAACTCTGTGAGTGATACTTGTAAATTGAGTTATTTATGCTTATTAAGCTTTTTAGTATGTAGTTCCATTGCAGGTATGTAGGGGATGTTTAAATCAGAAAATATATATAGTTACAAATGGAACAACTCATTGTAGAATGAAACAAGGCAGTAAAATAGTTTTTTTTGGTTCAAATACTTTAACTAAATTTACAAAAGTTTCTTGTACAGTACATTTACGAGGATTAAGGACTTACATTTATTAAATTCAAGGAGAAGTTTTTTTTTTTGCCTCTTTCAACATTAGATTCAATACAAATATATACTACATCCCAAAAGGAAATCAACATTTTTTCAAGTTAAAATAGAATTGGCGGTTTAATATCTTCGAAAACCGACACACGTAAATTACAAATACCTCTTTAATCAAGTTATTGAATCTAGGTAACATTTTAATATAGATTATAGCCTGCAGGCAATAGCTATAGTGTATTGTTTTATTCTCCAAAAATATGGGATGCCAATAATGAAAAAATAATGATAGTGGTCAAACATAGCCTTTTTTTTTTTTTTTTTTTTTTTTTTTTTTTTTTGCTACCTCCTCCTTGCACTTTATGTTTTCGCAGAGCACTTTCTCACAATTATTAGGATTTGATCATGCATTTTTTTGAAGACTACAAGTAACATTAAACTGCCTTCAACCAATTGCTAGGTACAGCAATGCGGTTTTTTGGGTGATTGAAAAAACCCCTGACTTTGTGTACAATCTCTGCATCTCACAACTTATAAAATTCGAGTACGGCATTCAGTGAAAAGAGTAAAAATTGAACTCTTCCAGATGATTTAAAAAAATACAAATTCGGCCATTATCATTTTTTAACGATATCATGGAAAAACTAAAAACTGCGTAAACCTTTGTTATGACAATCTTCTGGTTGATTATTATTTCAATTTAATATTTTGGATTTAAGTATAATGATTCACATTACATATTGTCTCAATTTATATGAAACCCAAATCATTAACCGCAAAATCATATAAATACCTTTATATAAAACAGATACTTGATCTCTAGTGAAGACATCTATTCTCTTTCTATACATCTTAATACAACATTTACGTAAACTTACTAGATCAAAAACATTTGATCTATTACTTGATACTACTTGTCCCATATTAATTGCATTTAATACGTAGTAAGTATCAAATGAAGTGGCAATTAACAATACACTAGTAACACCAAAATCCGCCGAAGTACTTTTTTATTAATAGCTCAGCTATTACAAGATCATTGCACTTTTTACATCAAGTGATAAAATTTGAAATTAATAAATGCAGTTGAAGATTATGTTTATTTAACTCATTGATTATCGCACCCGAACCAATGTATTTACGTTAAACGCATACGATTTTCATGCCTCAACCGACAGCATTTAATGTGCTTTGTTGTTAGATAAAAAAAAGAAGAAAAAAGTATTTGCATTGCTAGAAAGTAACAATCAGTTAATTCAACGCGGCAATTGTTTATCCACTTTTGAGAATCCATCTGGAACAGAGGTTTCATTTCTCTAAGAAAAATCTTTCTTAATGCTGTTTGCTTTTCCTTAATATTTCAATGGATTCACCACAAACTGTTCGTAAACAACTCCCATTTTATGGACGGCATAATACAGAAGTTCTTACAAATCCATCAACTACTAGTTTACATAGTGGCAGTAACAATAGTAGTAATTTGTTCTTATCAAACCGATCTTCTGTATATACACCGAACATAGAACGACAGTTACATTCTCTTGTTATAGAAGACGATGATACAAAAAAAGATACAGAAGAATTATTACAGCAAACATTTGATCAGTTAGATGTGGAAACACAAGATAATTCTATTTGTGCAAGTCATCAACAGCAAAAACCTAACAGTTTCCTGACAACAGATAAATCTTTTCAATCAAGTGTTACAGATGAAGACTATAAAGCTACATCTTGTAAAAGCAATCCTAGTTTATTCAACGACGATGATGATAGCGTAAGTTAATTTACTAAAGTTTATGATGTGGATCTATTTAATTTAAATTGGTTTTTGTAGACGCAAGTATATCGTAAATAATTGAGAAACTATCATACAATCCAACTAACAACTTGGTTATTAGATTCCCAGACTTCTCAGCATTTACTTATCCGTTTTCTGAACAACCTATAATTGCAGGAAGAACATCAACAGGTTTTTACATCCCAACACCTACAAGTATACGTAACTATTTAGAGTACCCTGATGTCAATATTCTAAACGAAATGGTATTACCATATCCTTTTCGAGTAAAAGAGCCAGTGGCTCAAAGATTGGATCGATTAGATAGCAAAAGCTCATTCATGGTGATGAATTTACAGCAATTGTCAAACCAGCAACGACGAAAGAAAAGCAATCAATCTAATAGTCAAAAAACTTCATCGCAATATCAGCCAATTAAGCTATTTAAGAGACATAGTTTGGCTTTGGGACAGGTAGATCAAATACTAAAAAAGAATAAAATGGTGAAGATAAATACTCTTTTGAGGTCAGAAGAGCAAATGTATAAAAACAATAACCGCAGGGAATCAAGAGCTGCCTCCATAATCTCTGATCGCACGCAAGATATTATAACTTGGATACCAGATCAAAATACAGAATGGCAAGATTGGATGCAGGATACTGAGGCTGGAATTTCTCCTAAACAGGCACCTTCAATTTCTTCTACATTAAGTGATACAGGAATACCACTGAGATTACATATACCACGGAATAATTCTGAAAATCAATTACACCCTTTAGACAATTTAAGAAAATAAACAAATCTGATATTAGGAATAGGCAGAAAATTGCCTCTTTAAATATCAGTACACAATAAATATCATGGTTGAAAACTTCGTCTCTCTCTGTATCAGTTCGTTCAATTGGCACTGTTTCCATCATTTCATACCAAAACATTGCTTTTCAGACATATCTTCTTTGGTGACTGTGTAAATGAGATTGTTTTTACAAGCCTTCCAAAATTTTTTGTTGTTTTCGCTTCCCTCTTTCTTTGTCGAAACTCGTAATCTTATTTTCAACAATATGGCTGCCACTCAAGATTTGACTATGAGAATGATCCCATTCTTGGATCGTCATCTCGTTTTTCCTCTTATTGAATTTTTGGAACTTAAAGAAGTAGATATAAACTTTAAATTTTAGATTGAATTTGATTTTAATGTATAAATCAAAATAGGTTTACGCTCCTGAGGAATTACTCCAAGCTAAATATGATTTGTTCAAGGGCTCTAACATGGTTGATTTTGTTCTTGAACTCTACAAGAAGCTTCACAAGACTGAAGAAGCTCCCAAGGGTAATAGTGGAACAAAACACGATTTTTTTTTCTTTTTGAAACAAACACTGATTATACATTATTTTCGTCGACATAGAATTCACCGAGAAAAGAGAAAATGTTTTATCTAAGATGGAAGACTTAAGAACAAAAGCTCAAAAGGTCATGGATGTTCTTGAGAAACCCGAAGTTATTGCTGCTCTCCGTCAAGATAAAGCCCAAAATTTACAATATTTAAAAGAAAATTATAAGGTAAGTGATGAACCAGCGTGTTTTATTTTTATATACTTTACTAACAAGATCAATTTAGTTTACTGATGATTCTATTAATATTTTGTACGAATTTGGCCAATTCCAATATAACTGTGGTGATTATGGAGGAGCTGCTGACTATCTTTATCATTTCCGCGTTTTGGTAATTTTCATAATATTGAATTTTTTATTCAAAATAAAAAAGTCTAATTCGGTTGACATTTCATATAGTCCACTGATTCCGAACGTTCTCTTTCTGCCACTTGGGGCAAGATGGCAGCTGAAATTTTAACTGGTAATTGGGATGCTGCTTTGGAAGAAATGCAAAAGTTAAGAGAAGCCATTGATCAAAAGAACTTCACATCACCTCTTCAACAACTCCAACAACGCACTTGGCTCCTTCATTGGTCCTTGTTTGTTTTCTTCAACCACCCCAAGGGTCGTGATGGGATTGTCGATATGTTCCTCACCCCTCAATATATCAATACTATTCAAACCTCTTGCCCTTGGATCTTACGCTATCTTGCCACAGCTGTTGTCACCAACAAGCGTAGAAAGAACCAAATGAAGGAGTTGGTCAAAATTATTGAACAAGAAGCATACGAATACAAGGATCCCGTTACCGAATTCGTCGAAGCTCTTTTCGTTCGTTTTGATTTTGAAGGCGCTCAAAAGAAATTGAAGGAATGTGAGGATGTCTTGAGTAATGATTTCTTCTTGGCTGCTACTCATGAAGACTTTATGGAAAGCGCTAGACAATTCATTTCTGAAACATATTGTAGAATTCATCAAAAGATTGATATCAAAGAAATGTCACAAAGATTAAACTTGTCTCAAGAGGAAGGTGAGAAATGGATTGTCAACTTGATTAGAGATACTCGTGTCGATGCCAAGATTGATTTTGAAGAGAATACTGTCATTATGAATACACCAGTTACATCTGTTTATCAACAAGTCATCGAGCGTACAAAGGGTCTTTCTTTCCGATCACAGGTACTTGCTACCACCATCAAGAGACGTGAAATTCAAGTTGCACAAAATGCTTCTAATGAAGTTTCTGCCTAAGAATTCCTTTTTGTATTTTTTTTTTCATCCTCACTTTTTTACATTTTCACCCCTTCAAAATGCTCCAACTTTCTCTCCCCCCCTTTTTTTTTATATATATATAATGATAGATAAAAGAAATTATGCAAATATAATCAATTAAATTTTAGTAAATGCTGATTTTGTTCATCGATTTATATTTTCTGTAGTTGTATACAAAATTTTAACGGATTAACGTAAAACTTTGTTGATTTATAAATTTGACGTTTCTTTGCTTCTTTTTTTTTTTTTTTTTTTTTTTTTTTTTTTTTTTAATTTATGCCCGCAATAAAAGTATATTTCACTTTGTTTCCTTCTATTGTGTATGAATGATTTAATGTGCCCTTAAATTTAATAAGTTTTTTTATATAAATATATATTGATGTTTATTATAAAAATATGCATGATCAATCTTTTTCCGATCTTTGCTACTGAGAGTTGCTTTATACTCCTTTTTTTTTTCTTCAATCAGACGTCGAAATGTAAAGTTTGAAGACGGGAGGTGGGGGATGACGATAATCAAAAAAGACAGATGATAAGTGAATGAATGATTGGTTCCTTTCATCAAAAACCTGGGCACCTAACTTACTTGCCTTTGACCTCCTAAAATTACACAATCATATGATATGTACAAAAAGTTACTTTTAAATAAAAAGGTTGATGCACAGATTCCATTCCTCCAGTTTTTCTTTCTTCTTCTCAAACATATACATTAAGAATGACTAACAGTAACAGTGAAAATTCGCCGTTATTACAACAGCAAAAACCTCCACTTTCAAGACCAAAAAATAGAAGAAGAAGATCTTCATTTGATCCTTCTACTTACAATAGTATTGGCACAATTGCTGATACTCCCTCAACTCAAGATGTGGCAAAAGAAGCTGGCCTTGATTTAATGCAAATATTGGGTCTAACTATTTGTATGGCAGGTGTACAATTTACATGTAAGACATAAAAACCAATAGATTTATAGAATGTTTATTGAAAAAATCACGCACACATGTTCAGGGACAGTAGAATTATCGTAAGTAGTGTGCTGTAAATGGATCAAATGAGCCAATCTAATAGTTTATAAAACTTTAAAGTTATGGTACACCATATCTATTATCACTTGATTTATCGAAGGAATTGACGGCTCTCGTTTGGTTAGCTGGCCCTCTTTCTGGCCTACTTGTACAACCTGTAAGTCGCAAGAACATAGTTTTAAAATATTGCAAATGGTTGATTCGTTTTATATTTTAGCTTATTGGTGCATTCAGTGACAAATGTACCTCAAGATTTGGTAAACGTAGACCATTTATTGTAGTATCAGGTATTTTAACTTGTTTATCCATGATTGGGGTTGCTTATGCAAAAGAATTCGGTGCCTGGATTGCTCATTCTTTCTATGCTCCAGAAAAATTTGAACAGTCTGTAAGTAAATTATGTTTGTTGACAAAGTTCATTTTATTCAAATACTTTCCCGTTTAGGCGCATTTATATGCTATTGTTGTTGCTGTTTCGTCATTTTACTTTTTGGATTTCACTTTGAACGCAGTACAAGCTATTTGTCGTGCCTTAATTCTAGATGTGCCACCCCTTTGGCAGCAGGAATATGCCAATGCTTGGAGTGCAAGAATGAGTAACTCTGCAATGGTTATTGGTTATTTTGTTGGTTTCATGGATTTAGTAAAATATTTTCCTTGGATGGGTGATTCACAAATCAAAGTTTTTTGCATCGTTGCAATGGCCGTATTCGTGCTTACATTAGCTGTAACTTGCATTGCTGTCAAGGAAAAGCAATACGTAGATACAGAAGAACAAGACAATTTGTAAGTGACTAATGAGATTTCATTCACTGAAAACTTACTAAATGAATCATAATAGACCATGGTATCATACATTCCAATACATTTGGCGTGCTTTCCGATTTTTACCAAAACCTATACAATCACTTTGTAATACTCAGTTTTTTGCTTGGATGGGTTGGTTCCCATTTTTATTCTATAGGTAAGCATACTCATAATTCACACATGATTACATTTTTAGTAACTAATATGCATCAAGCACACAATGGGTATCAGATCTTTATTTTGCCTCACACCCTTCTACCTCTCCTGGTGATGATAACTGGGCTGAAGGCACCCGAGCTGGGTCGTTTGCACTCTTGTGTAATTCCATGGTATCCGTTATTGCCGGTATGGTTATTCCTGCACTTGTCATGCGATTTGAAAAGCAGGGTATCTGGTGGTTGTCATTGTTAAATGTATACACTTGTTCCCAGCTGATTATCGCGGGTGCTTTGCTTTCGGCTTGGTTTATTCGTTCCGTAACTGCAGCAACTGTCGTATTATCTATAATGGGTATTCCGTGGGCAATTGTACTTTGGATTCCATTCTCTTTAGTTGGTGAATATGTAAGCTACGAAGATGAGCGTCGTAAGGAGCCTACACAAAACCAACTCGAAGATCAACAAGATGAATTTGATGCAGGAATGATTTTGGGCGTTCATAATATGTATATTGTCTTTCCTCAATTCGCAGTGGCAATCATTTCATCACTTATCTTTGCTGCTTCGGGCGAAGTGAAAGATCCTAATGATGAAGGCCGTTCTAATGTATCTACTGTTCTGGCTTTTGGAGGACTTATGGCTCTCATTGCTGCAATTATTAGTAGATATATAGTCCGTGTAAAGGAATAAATAAATACGCATTTTTTTAATAAATTTTTACAATTCCCTCATGTGTTCATTATGAATCTGACTCTGCAGTGTAATACGTGATTGATTAATAGCAATATAAATTTATCTTAATTCTTTATAATAGACCCCCCCCCCATTAGTCCTAATTACTATAAATAAAAATTTATAATTTAATCTGAACTGGTAGCATGTATTTAATATCTTCGATGGCAAAAATGCAGATTGATGGACAACACGGTGTTTCAATCAGTCATGTGGCGGTGCTTAAACAAAAATTCAAGGATAGATTACAATTGGAACGGTAATTAAAATTAATCTTCGGCAGCTCAAGGTGCAAGATCAACCCTACTTTCAGCAACTCGCCAAATGACGGTTTTTCTTTATCCTCTAAATCAATCATTTTAACCATGGCAACCCAGCTAATTCACCCCCTTCCCCCACATCTTTTTCGTGACTTTTCCCCTTGTTTTCCCGACTTTTCTATATCAAAACTCTTAATTATAACTTTTTCCGTATAATATCTTCTTCTTTATCTTTGAACTTTAAAAATGTTTAGACTTGCTACTACCAAGACTCCTTTAGCCAATGTAAGTAGATAACTCTTTTGCATGAAAGACAACTATTAATTTACAATGCAAAGATTGCTGTGCGTAACGCAACTGTTAAGACTGTGCGTGCTCCTATGGCCAACAGTTTCTATCGTTTTTATAGCACTGGTAAGATTAAACTCTCAAATATGATTATGTTTGGTAATTAAAATTCAAATTAGAAACCGAGTATGATGTTGTAGTTATTGGTGGTGGTCCAGGTGGTTACCCAGCTGCTATCAAAGCTGCTCAGCAAGGTTTGAAGGTAAGCGATCTTTATTATTGCTGATTTGAAATGTGCAGTGATAGCTTACATTATCATTTAGACCGCTTGTATTGAAAAACGTGGTACTTTAGGTGGTACCTGTTTGAATGTTGGCTGTATTCCTTCCAAAGCCATGTTGAACAACTCTCACATCTATCACCAAACTCAGCACGATCTCAAATCGCGTGGTATTGAAGTTTCTGATGTGAAGCTCAATTTGGACAATATGCATAAGGCACGTCTTAGAGCTGTTGGAGGTTTAACTAAAGGTGTTGAGTTTCTTTTCAAGAAGTATGGTGTAGATTATGTAAAGGGTACTGGTAGTTTTAAGACTGCCAACGAGATTGATGTATTGGCTTTAGATGGTAAGTCCACCTCTACTTTGAAGGCTAAGAATGTCATCATTGCCACTGGTTCCGAAGTTACTCCTATCCCCGGAATCGAAATCGATGAGAAGAAGATTGTTTCTTCTACCGGTGCCTTGGAATTACAAAAGGTCCCCAAGAAAATGGTTGTTATCGGTGCTGGTGTCATCGGTCTCGAATTGGGTTCCGTTTGGGCTCGTCTCGGTGCCGAAGTTACAGTCGTTGAATATTTAGGTGCTATTGGTGCTGGTATGGATCCTGAACTTGCCAAAAACTTCCATAAGTTGTTGAGCAAGCAAGGTCTCAAGTTTAAAATGAGCACCAAGGTTAACGGTGCCAAAGTTGATGGTGATATTGTCAAGGTTGAAGTTGAGGCTTCCAAGGGTGGCAAGGCTGAGACCGTAAGTTTATTTTTTATAATTTATATTTCAATCTGAAAGCTCATTTTTTTTACGTATGGAATAGCTTGAAGCTGATGCTGTTTTGGTTTCCATCGGTCGTCGTCCTTATACCGTCGGCCTTGGTTTAGACAAGGTTGGTGTCGAGCTCGATAACCGCGGCCGTGTTGTCATTGATTCCGAGTTCAAGACTAACATTCCTAATATCCGTTGTATTGG
This sequence comes from Mucor plumbeus, assembly GCA_016758945.1. Classification (NCBI taxonomy): domain Eukaryota; kingdom Fungi; phylum Mucoromycota; class Mucoromycetes; order Mucorales; family Mucoraceae; genus Mucor; species Mucor plumbeus. The sequence goes on from JAEPRC010000459.1 coordinate 18,968, forward strand.
TGATGTTACCTTTGGTCCTATGTTAGCTCACAAGGCTGAAGATGAAGGTTTTGCCGTTTCTGAAATGATCAAGACTGGCCACGGTCATGTCAACTATGATGCTATTCCTTCAGTTATCTATACTCACCCTGAAGTTGCTTGGGTTGGTAAGAATGAAGCTCAATTAAAGGAAGAAGGTGTCAAATATAAGACTGGTAGCTATCCTTTCGTTGCCAACTCTCGTGCTCGTACTAATGATGACACTGACGGTATGGTCAAGGTTATCACTGATGCCGATACTGACCGTATTTTGGGTGTTCATATTATGGGTCCCAATGCTGGTGAAATGATTGCTGAAGGTGTTCTTGCAATGGAATATAATGCTTCCGCTGAAGATATTGGCCGTACATGTCATGCTCATCCTGTAAGTATTTATTGGTTTTTATTATAGTTCATGCATTAATTTATATCTTCTTAGACTTTATCTGAAGCTTTCCGTGAGGCTTGTCTTATCGCTTCTTTCGGTAACGCTATTAACTTCTAATTTATAAAAACATCTAGCATAGTTTTTCATGTGTATAAAGAACAAAATAAAAATTCGAATTATTTACCTTAGAAGTAATGCGTACCTGATTTCTAGTTATTTCTATTTTGATTTGTATAATTGAGGTTCAAGCAAGTATTTTTTTTTTTGCAGTTATTAGATGCAGAATGCCAAAAATCCCAAAATCAAGTTGTCAAGTACATTTAAACTTAATTAAAATGATGTGTATTACCATTAGTATAGTAAATGTATACTGTAATTGTGAATTCTAAGAATCTAAGACCCTTTCTAGCGCTCAAAAGCATACCAAACAAATCCCACAGATTAATAGAACTCACCTAATGCGTTTTAGTGTTTTTTCTAAAAAATGGTTTCAACTGGGTCTTGCCTTACCAGACCCTCACTCAAAACCACAATTTTCACAAAACTCGAATTTCGCATGAAAAACAAGACATTTACTAAGATGTTTCAATGAAGTTAGTTCTCTGGCGGTAGTGTTTATTTTGAGCTTGCAGAACAATCTTTTTAAGAAATCTTAAAAAAAAAAATAAGATTTATGCTTTATCATAAATATTTCAAATTCTTGGGCCAAAATTTTCCTAAAATAAAATTTCATCATATGAGACATGGTAAATAAATATTTTACATTAATATGTTTTAGTATCCTTATTATGATATTGTGGCTACAAAAATCCTTTAAATGTTGATTTTTTTTTCATGAAATGTCAAACCGAGCCTCAAATCTACCTAGGAAGGATGATTTTCGAATTCAACCCCGAAAATATTGTGCAAAAGAATACTTTAATATAGTGCACAGGAATTGATACAAATTAATGACAAACTATTACTATAGCTTTACTATTGCTCAATTAATGAGATAAATTATCTGTCAGTAATAAGAAAGTTCTAAATAACATGATGATTGAGTAATAGAATATATTTTTTTGCAACAAAATTCATTATCATCTTTCTGAAGATGTTTGTTAAAATGCTGCACTATAAAGATTGCCTATAGAAACGATCAGGAAACTTTACAGGCACTTAATTTTACAGCTCATGCCTTACAAATTGTATAGTTAATTTCTGGAAGAGCAATTGAGAATTATCGGCCATGAGGCGCAAGCTAATTTTTTCATCAAAAGTTGCTGAATCTGTGAAAAATTCATTCTTAAGTTTGCATATATTACCGAAAGAGCAATCGTTGACATAACAAATAAGCCAGTGTTAGTCATTACATTAGACTTTAAAATATGATGGTGCGATATAATTTATTTAACATTCAAGAAAATCTGCTGTCATTAATGTTTCTAATACAACTTCAGGGTCGACTTTAAATTCAGGAATTTCAGTTGTAGAACCTTCATATTGCCATTTATAATAAAGATATCTGCAGACAATTTCAAGTATAGAAGCTCTATATATCAAATCAATGTCAGTAAATCTTATGAGCTTTGTCAATCGACTTATTTTACTTGATATCTCTGAATTTTATTTCGTTATCCACAGATTCTCTAAATTGTACTAAATTGGTCAAGTTAACAGTTGTTGTCTCGCGTGTTTATTGCTTTTACAAACCTGGTCCACAGAGCATATTTTTGATTGTGCCAGAACGAATAGCAGCTTCACGGTGAATAACAAACTCGAAGCCATCGCTACTGACTAACTTTACATATTCTGCTTCACTTTCGCTCATTTTGTATACTATGATTTATTTGATAATATTTTTCTAAAAAAAAAAAAAAAAAAAAACTGCGGTTTTAAAAGAAAAGAGGGGGAAGAAAGAAAAGAATTATTTATACAAATTTCCTAGTGTTTTTTTTTCTTATATTATATATTTATTTTGATTTTAAGTTGCTTGTCGAATAAGTATAAATAATTTATGCAGTCTTTGTGTATTCAAGATTGACACCCTTCTCCTTTAATGACTTTTCGGCTTCTTTCTTGGCCCAAGTAACAACACTAAAAGCAATGATTTTGCATTAATAAAAGCTCTTTTTCATTTAAATATTTTATAAATACCTAGTATCAGGCTTGTAATATAAAGCAACGGCCATTGCAAGGAAGCCACCACCCATACCATAATAATAAATGCTCTCCCAATCCTCCTTTACACGAGTCTAAAGATAATGGTTAATAATCTTCGAATTTAAACATTTAATTCATCAACAGTAGCCTCGATTATATCCGTATCCATATCCATATCCATATAAGATATACAAATAATTATAGTTTCTTAAAACCATGAACATTTGAATATATAAATATATTTACAATTGTTATAAAATGTTCAAGTGTAAAAAAAAAAAAAATCTCGGGCAGATTGTTGATATGATGATTTTGTTGTTTTGATATTTACCTTTTCATTGAAAAGATATCCTCCAGGTTCGTTGTAAGAGGGAGTTCCATGACCACCACGACGAACAAAGTTAGTTGGGCGAGCAAGTCGAGTAGAGCGAGCAAGAATTTTAGTGAACATATTGTAAGGATTGAAAATGTGGAGATCCGTTATTTTTTGTTAGAAATTGCCCCTTCTATCCAAACCCTCCATTTTCAGAATGAGTATGATGATGTCACCTTAATTTCAAATAATTTGAATGACCACATATTTGATCTGTTTAGAATAAAAGTTTATTTTATTACTGTTAACACAAATTTTAGTTAATGAACTTTTATTAATGTATAATGCTCTCTATATAAAAGTTTTATTACAGCTTACGGCTCAATTTGGTGAATCAAACCCTTAAGAGATAAAACAGTAAGCTCCAAATTTACAATTTGCCAATTGAGCCACCGACAATTTTCACGGATTTCAATAGACGAAAAGATTATATTTTTGGACAAAGTAAAAATGAAATTTGAATAAAACAAAATTAAGATTTGTATTAAATGAGTGTCAAATCTATACTAAAATGAATTTGATTTGATATAGATATGTAGATTCAATCAAGCAATGCATATTTCTTGATCATCATCTTTTTAACTTTAAACCCCGAATTTAGGTAACGTTAAAAATTGCAATAGATGGAAACAAAATGTTATCAATTACGTCAAATCAAAACATAGCTGTATGATGTTCATCCAAGATTGACTGCTTGAATGCACAGTTAGTACCGTTAATGTATTAAGAACTCGTAATATGCATCATCTTCACACGAAACTGTGTTTTTTTTTTTACATTCCACCACCTACAAATAGTGATAATGTATAAATGCTTAAATCTAAACAAGATTCAAGCAGTAAAAGCGAGCAGAAAGTCAGGCATAAGATATATATATTTTTTAAAACCAGTTTGATATTTACAAGCCTTATTGACTTAGGGTAGCAGCCGCAGCCAACGTGCAAGGATTGTAAAGAAATTAGTCATTACAATAAAAAAATACTACAAATGTAAACTTTTTAGAGGACAAAGCTGATAATGGTGAGTAAAACATAAAATACATTATAAGTTTTCTAAAAGGCTTGGTAAAACTAAAAGGTAACAAATTTGGAGTAACTGGCGTTCTCTGGCATGCTTTAAAGAAACGAAAAAAAGAAGGAGATCTTTTGGTGGTTACAATTGGTGAATTCATGACTTCAAGAATTTGTAATATATGCTATGAAGACTCATTAAAAAAAGGTGGACGGTGTCAAAGACCATAGTGTTTTTGGATGTCAAAATTGTAAAACACTGTGGCAGAGAGACATCAATACTGCTAAGAACATGCTGCTTGTTTCATCATTAATATGGAATGATAATGGCCATCCAGAGGTATTTTCTCCTAAAGCAAAAATTTGATTAAAATATTTATTTAATTCGTATCGCCGTAATGAGTACGGTTTTCTCCACAGGGAGATTTAGATCATTACAGGTAAGTTGTAAATATTATTGATATTCAACTAAAGACTAATAATTTCGTGTTTTCTAAATTCCCTTTCTCACTTTATCTAAATTTAATTTTTATTAAATACAAATTTTATCCTCATTACATCCAAACTTCATCCTCACTGCATCCCAATTTTATTGTCATTTCATCCCAAATTTCACTTAGTTTGTCTGAATTTAAAGTGTAAATACTGAGAGGGTTTTAGATCATAAAACAAATAATTTGTATTCATTAAACAGATTAGTATTCAACGACTTTTTTTTTCAATGTATTAAAAGCATTTCCAAACAGTAAATATATCTTTACTAAGGCTATCGTTGCCAATGCCAATACCATAATTTATTGAAAATTATCTAACTAAAGATAAATGATCCTAGTCTGATATCTGAGAGTTATAAGTAAATAACGATTATTTCTAATAAAAATAAGATAAAGAATACTACAAGTGATCTTATCACGGAGAACGTAGGGTCTTTATCACTAAGTTAAAAAGGAAGCCAGGAGCCAACAGGTCCTGGTTTCTAAAAGTTTTATACTGTTTCAATTTCATTTGGATTTTAGGTTCAAATATGGGATTGAATTGAGGTTTAAATAGTACAGTGCCTGGAATATGTACACCAACTGCAGTAAAATACTACTAGACTTTCACCACACCAAATTTAATAAGTGCATCTTATGGAGATCTAAGATTAAATCATGTCAAATTGTAAAATTAATATTACACAAAACATTCAAGAGTCGTCAATATTTTCCACATGCTTAATACTTAAGCGTGAATTAATTGACCTATCAGTAATTTGCCAGTGCTATAGTTACATTTAATTATCACTTTAAATATCAAATATATTCAAGGAACCACTCTTGCTTTACTTTAAATCATCTTCAATAAACCCAGAGAAGTTACAATTGTATTTCGCATATTGCTTTTCATAGTTTCAATCTTCAGCATCAGGAACATGCTCTGTTTTCTATAGCTAGCCACATACTAAACGCTTTTTATATTTATGCCCTAGACACTGTTAAGTAGATATGAGTTAGCTGCATTATGTTACTATTTCTCAAATTTATCTAATATCCCACAAAAGTCTCAAAAGCACATAAAACTCTTTTTTTTTTTTAAAAAAAAATTGGATCTCGCTTTTTATTCTAGCCCTACCTTTTTTTTTCATCACTAGATAATAATAATAAAAAGTTATATTTCAATGTACCTGAAATGTTTAACTGTAATCCAAAATCAAGTACCCAAAAATATCCTATTTTTTTGCAGCTGATATAACATTTTCAGTGCTAATGTTTCAGATTTTCAAAGTTATTTTACTGTTAAAAATTAAAAACTCGCTAGTAGGACATTAAACAATGAAATAGTTTTAATAAAAAACTTATTTCCCTATAAAAAAAATAAAAATTAAAAACTTTCAAGCTCTCATGTTTCTACAAAAAATTAAGCTACATTGATACTTTCTAACAATTAAACTGACTTGTTTTGTAGTGCTTTACAATATATTTAAGCATGAAAAAAAAATTGAATAATACTTTTTTTTTTTTCCTTTTTTGACATTTTTTGTAGTAAATTTCAAAATATTCGTTAAATTGAACAGCGGTTATTTTTAATTTTGCTATAGTTCTCAGTAAGCTCTATTAGGCCTAATTAAGTTTTTTTAAAGTATTAATTTTTCGTAGATATCCTCAGAAATGTGTAAAAAAAAAGAGTATCCTCGAGTTTGCTCCAAAAAGGGCCAGTATACCCTCGTCCCAAGTTTTGTATGATATGTGAAAAAAATTAACAAAAATTCTGGTTTTCTCTACGAAAATTGTAGCCAAAACGTTTATCAGTGTCTAGTTCAATAGATAATTTTACTACGCAGTATATAAATTATTTAAATTCGAAATATGCTCATAAAAAGTGGTGTGTATCTTCAAAAAAACCTTCAAAATTTCAATCGCATTTTACGCAAAATTTGATGTGAAAATCTTTTCCGTTTTATTTAGATATACAGTCAGACCCTGATATATGGTCCCTCAATATAACGGAAACCTCGACATAAAGGAGGTTTTTGTATCCGCCGAAGACTGGTGGACAAATTTTACAGCTTAAAATCCCTTATTTCGAATTTACGTTTAAGGGAACTTTTTCTTTCCACATGTCCCTTATTTTATTATAATATTATTGGCCCCAAAATTAAAAAAAGAACAGTTTTAGGTAAAATTTTTTTTGCTAGATGTAAATACTGAAAATGTTTTCTAATCTTTTAAGAAAAAGCCATTTAATGTAATTTGATTGCATCTGTATTGTTGTGTTACGGTTTTTTTTATATCATAGGTAGAAATCTACCATATCTTTAAGTATTTATTTCGAAATCTTCATTATTTGTAGCAACAAAGTTTGAAGTAACATAACCTAAACTTGCTAGAATTTTTCTTCGTTTGCAGAAATAGCATCGTTTGTTTCTTCCATATCGTCAGTTTCATCATTACCATCATGGATTAAGGATGTTGTGGTGTGATTATTATCTAAGATGCCTTCATTCCTTTCTTAAAATTGAAGTTGATCTGTATTTTAAATTTGATTTAAGGGAGGTCCTCGATAATGAGGGACTTTTTAAAAAAACCCACGAGCGCCCTTACTTCGAGGTTCGACTGTAGTACGATCAATTTGCGTAAATCTATATCGAAAATACAATTTAATAGTATGTCAAAAGTCAAAAGTGGATTGATTTAACTTTACATTGATTAACTTTTCCGTCAATATTTGAGATACTCTCATATGAGCGCATCGATGACTTTATGAGCCTATTGACCATCTTATTTGAGCACATCCATGTGCTCTGAGAGCATACAGGAGATCAGAGTGTGTATATTAGAATACTTTTTACAACATTGCCCTAAAGATTGCACCAGAAAATCCCTTCAAAGAACAAATTTACTACATATCAGGCTCAAATTACGGGACCTGAATGATCAAACTCCGTTTTATGCTGACTGTACCTTAAAATACCCAAAAAAAATTATCACAAAATTTACTTTTTAGTTGATAATTCTTGCAATTTTGAAGTAATCTCAAAGAGCAATATTTTAAAACAGATATATAAGAAAGAAAAATAATCATAGCAAAAATCCCAATCTAGCTCATACACTATTTATAAATCTATTTCCATTAAAAACATACAAAAACGCAGCTTTGATGGACTATAACTCGAGATAGCAACCGTTTAAACATATACTTTGTTAGCCAAAAATGGTTCTTTTATTTAGTTTTATCATATTTTACCATAAAATTAATTTCGAAAAAAACAGCAATTTCTCCTTGTATACTCTCGTCTAAAATTTGACTTTTTCGAAGAAAGCTAATAACTCTATGAAAAATAGAGCTAAAGTGACAAATAATGCCTCAAATAATAGGTATTTTTTTGCGTTATTTGTCTGTAATTTTAACTTCAAAATTTAACTATAAAAGTATTTTTAAAACCACTAAAAACTGATTTTCATGTTTTTGCTTTTTTTACAAAATTTTTGGTGACACACATTTTTAATAAATAAACCATTAGATGCAAAATTAAATTTTATGTTGAGGTTATTTAATAAAGCTATCCAGGTTACTATACACATTTTCTGTCAATTTTGCGTTTTAAAAATTTAGGATCGTTTTTATCCAATTTTTTCATCATCAGAAGATTTTGGATTTAAACTGCCGTCACACCTGAGATGTATGAAAGTTCAAAGAAAATTCGCCGAAATTATTATTTTTTTTCAATGCAATGGTATGTAGGGGATGTTTAAATTAGAAAATATAGTACTGTAGTTGCAAATGGAACAACTCATCATTGTAAATTGAAGCAGGGTAGTAAAATAGTTTTGTTCAATTCAAATACTTTAATTGGATTTACAAAAGTTTCTTGTATATTTATGAGGAATAAGGAATTACGTTATATATTAAATTTAAGGAGAACAAATTCTTTGAACATCTCGTTGTTTATGGTTTTTATCATTTTAATATTGCAATATGTTGCGTGGCAACGGTGAATTTCATTAAAGTCACACAATAACATTTTTTACCTCTCTCAAATATTAGACTAAATACAAATATACTACAATCCAAAAGAAAATTAACATTTTCTCAAATTGTTAATGTGTATATGTATTATAATGAAATATACTTTGCCACCCCTTTTTATAAAATGGATTGCTTTCATATGTATAACAGCGGCAAACACTTTACAACAACAACATGTTATTCGAATTAATTTTAATAGTTAGACTATATTAATAGGTAAAATTGCATTGAAAACAAAGACGATAATAGTAATGTTATAATTGTAATTAACAAATTATATTCATTCTGTAAGTACAATATGTGAAAAGGACAAAAAAGGGAAAACGGTGTAAGGTAAGCTTTAATTGAGTGAGATGTTTGCTACGTGCATAATAGACAATTTATTTTTTTGGCTTGGTGATATGAAGTTGTATTTAGATATACAGCCAAACCTCGTTATAAAAGAGGTTTTTGTATCATGGATGAAGGATGTGGTGTGATTATCTAAGATGTCTTTATTCCTTTCTTAAATTGAAGTTGATCTGTGTTTTAAATTTGATTTAAGGGAGGTCCTCAATATAAGGGACTTTTTAAAAGAAACCACGAGCGCTCTTACATTGAGGTTTGACTGTATGCAGAATTTGAAATTGTACAAAGCTATTTAATACACTAATCTCAACTAGGCTCAGTTATGGTAGGTTTTAAGTTTTAGGCTGTAATATAACTATTATTTTAATATCTTGATAAGAAATTGATGTCTTTTGATGAAACAAAAACAATAGAGCTGCTTCCAATAGAGTTTATCTTTTACCTACAGATACTTAGCACTTCAATTTAGGTACTCAATTGTTTCAATTAATTTTAAATTAATGTGGTCAATATTGAGCCAGTGTACCAATATTTTAGTATTAACTCGTCTATTTTCAAACAAAAAACATCAATAATAGCCTATAGAGGGGAGGTACATCCTCGTTAAAGGCTTGACATGATTAGACCAAATACTAGGCGAAAAAATTTAAAAACCATCTGAAACCTACTTTTTATAACTGTAAAAAAAGAAAAACCGACAAAAAAACCTCCTATCTCGCCGAAGTTCAACCTAAATAACTTTTTACTTTACATGAGAGCAGGTATATATCTCGGGCACAATAATGTAAAAGGGAAACTCGCATAATCTACTGTGTGCTGAGAAAATTATTACCAAAGTGCACCTATATCTTGCTGCACACTCTCAGTATGAAAAAAAAATCACTGAATTGTCTTAATTGTGCCACATTCAGGAAACTAAGTGATTTTTTCTCATATTAATATCACTTAAGTTCCTGAATGTGGCACAATTAAGACAATTCAGTGATATTTCTTCATAGTGTCTTGTTGAAAATTGAAAATACCTAAAAATGCAATCTTTACAAATATTGATCCAAGTGAGCTACCATTTTACTTGGATATTGGTATGAATAGGTACTACACACACATGTCAGTTTCTGTGAGTCATTGTGTATTCGGTAAATTTGAACAACAAGTTGGCTACCTGCTACCTGTTATTTATACTTAATAAGGTCAGTAGATTCAATAGTTCTCGCCGAATATGGATCCAAATGAGTTCTCGTTGTAGTGGCAAATATATGTCTAGTGTTGATCTACAGAAACGCAATTACCTTAGCCTCCCCAAGTTGTTGCGAAATGGGGAAATGAAAACGCACTTTTTTAAAATGTTTTGCGTACAGTGTCTTAGATATTTTTTGAAAAGTTTCTATAAAATCAAATAATGGTTTAAAATTGAACTTTAAAATTGCACTCAATTTACAATGGCTATAAGAATGAATCATCTTGATTCCATTAGCTAGCCATTGTTTTTGAAGGATCTAAGCGCCCGTTTTTAAAATTTTTTCTCTTCCCCCTTCCCCTGCTTTAAAAAAGAAAACAACTAAAAAAAGTTCTTGTACTCAATGAATATTAATCCAAATGGGCGGTAAGAAATTTCAAGTATATACTACAGCTATAACAGTGCCCAGTGCTATAGCTTTAGCATTTCATTGATTTGCAGATTAAATCGTAGAAATCAGATAATCATGTCTTTCAAGTGGATTTTGTGCCTCATCAGATCATTTGAAATTAGAAATAGCGGCAAATCAGCCGAAATTAGCATGTATGGCAATGACAACTACTAGACTCGTGGAAATAATTCTGCATAATGTCCGTTGTATTGATACACTGGACTTAAGCAGGGAAATCATTGAAAAAAAAATTGGTAGATACAAAAGTGTCCAATATAACGAGTCCTGACCGTACCAACGTTTGATAGAGTAATGCAGTTATACCTAAGAAAATATGGGTTTTTAGCCCTTTCAATGGCCAAATTACAACAGACATTGCGACAAGTTAGCAAAGAGGCATAATGCCATAGGTCTTTTACTCAAGCCATTTATTAATAATAAACATTAAAACAGGAACAAGCGTATAAGCTTTCATACTTTTTTTTTTTTTTTTTTTTTTTTTTTTAGATAGAAACATATCACAATTTATTCATAAAATTATAAAATTCTGAAATACATAAGAACTCTGTGGTTTACGAGTTAAAATCGATACTCGGAAATTCCGGGTCGATTAAAAAATTAGATATAGGTCACACGATCTGTCAAATATAATATAATAACAGTAAAACAAAATATAATAAAACTACTAAAGACAAAATAATTTATTCGAGACAAAAAGATTATAGTAAAAGGGTATATATTATAGATTCTAATGTTAACTAATGTCACAAGGTAGGCTTAAACTTTCCCTTTCCTTTGGGGTCGCGGGGATCGGTTATAGAAAATGCTCTCATTGTAGTTGTGGTAGTTTGTTGTTGTTGTTGTTGTTGCTGTTGAAACATGGATGAAGAAGAAGCAGCAGAGAACTGGGAGCGAACAGAAGGTGTTGGAATAGCATCAGGTAAAACCAATGATCCAGAGACATAATTTGGGTTAATATGACCAAGAATTTGACGAAGACGACTAAGGGATCCAGTGGATTTTTCCTCTTGAACAGCAAAGGAAGGGGATGATGATGATGATGATGATGATGATGGGGACGACAAGAAATTAGCATTCATAAGTGTGGCTTCATATAAAGCATCTTCATTATCAACCATGTCCAATTCATCATTGATGTCACTGAAATAGTCGATTTTTTGTTGATTGTAAATTTTAGGAGATACTGATCGGAATGTTGTGCGTTGAGATTGATATGCATCTTGCTCATAGAATTTAGGTAAACAACTATCTTCAAAATGATAATTCCATTGGTTTTGTAAAGTGAATGGATTAACAAATTTAGAAGATGTAGCTGCCATTGTGTATAACAATTTTGGTTTATCAAGGAGAAAAATGAAAAAAAAAGTGAATATACAAAACAAGAAAATTTTTTGCTTGAATTTATATAAGAAAGATGAAAAGGGGAAGGGGGGGAGGACCAATGGTCAATATAACTGAGACCTGTTGAATCAAGAAGATCTCCTTGCCGGATATTTCCGTTCCGTTCAACTAGGTTTCAAAAATATAATGAATGAACATTCTGAGTCAAGTTTTAGATTACTGCGTTTGCATGTTGTGAATTGATTATAATCATACGAGAATCCAAATGTTGACTAGTAATTTTTAAACCCTTTATTTTATTTGATTTCATAAGCAAGAAAGTGTTTACTAAAAATATGAAATTAAAGATCATATTTGATACAAATTAAAAACCCCACAATACTGTGTATCTCAACATTTAACTGGTCAAAGCTTTTAAACACTTGATAAGAACTCATGAAAATGAAGGACATTTTCGGGAAAAAAAAACACTCTAAACTAAACCTATAATATTAAAATGTGCCCTGACAATTTGAAAACTAAAACCTTCTTCTCCTCCCTTAATCTCCCATTTCATAAAGACATTATTACATATTTTAAATATTCATTTTATTATTTTTTTTTGACTTAATTATATATACATTTTTTGATTTTTTTTAAAATGATTTTTGTAAAGTTATTTAGATAAAAGATAAGCTACTGATAAAATTGTCTTTTTTTTGTTGTTGTTGTTGTAAAAATTGGATGTTAAGCCATAATTAGGCAAAGCGACCGCCATGACGGAGCTTCTTGAAATCTTTCTTGGACATACATACATAGAATCGCTCTTTTTCTTCAGCTTGATCAACTTCAGATTCCATAGCATCGAATGGATCGCAAGTTTCCTTGCCTTGTTTCTTGTTCATTTTTTCATCATCTGTAAATTCAGGTCTCTCAAATCTTCTCCAGTGGTGTTTACCATGTCTACCTGGACCACCAAATCCATGACCACCAAATCCACGACGACCAAATAATTCTTCATCGCTGTCGAAAGCAGGAGGAGGGCCACGAGGACCAAAACCACGGCCATGATGACCACCATGACCGCCAAAATGTTTACCATGGTGACGACCAAAAAATTCTTCTTCACTATCTGATGGGCTACCAAATGGACGAGGACCACCGAATGCATGTGGACCACCGAAAGGATGAGGTCTGCCATGATGACGATGATGATATCCACCACCAAATTTACCAAAGCCACGACCGCCAAAGAGTTCTTCGTCAGATTCAGAAGGGCCACCAAAAGTATAAGGTCTACCATGATGATGGCGACCGCCTGCAAATTTAGCAAATCCACGACGGCCTTCTTCGTCAGAATCACCACAACCACCGAATTTGCCACCGAATTTGCCACCGGATTTACCACCACGACCACCAACAAAGCCTTCAAAAAATTCAAATGGACGAGGGCAACAAGGTCCAAAACTGCCGCGACCACCGAAACCATGGCCAAATTTGCCACCACGACCATTGCGACAACCACGACCACTGAAACCATTGCGACCGCTAATATTAAGATCTTCAAGACGAGCATCTAAATCAACGACTCCAGGAGCTTCAACGAATTCTTCATCTTCACCAGCAGAGATTACACCATCAGTTTCAACAAGTTCATTTCCAGAACTCTTGCGATGTTGAAGTTTAAGAGCTTTTCTTTGAATCATTTTTTCGAGTACTTCAAATTCATGCTCAAAAGATCTATCTGAGACGGCCATCATAGAAGCCAAAATGCCGACCCATCTAGCAACACGACGGCTAGATTGTACGATTTGCTTATTTTGATCCACAAAAGCGCCTAAACGAGTAAATGCAGCAGTAGACGACACAAATACAGGAGCAGTTACATGTTCCTGGGTACCATAGAAACGCAAAATAGTAGGAGATTCCAAAGTACTCAAAAGAAGAGTCAAATTCTCCTGATTTTCCAAGGATTCAACAGGAGCATCAAAGGTAAGCTTATAATAGAGAATAACAGGAGGTTCAAGAGTAGAAGAAGATTGGATCAAAGACACAAGGTTATCCCAATTTAACTTTTCAGAAAGAAATTTAAATTCAATAAGTTCATTCTCATGAAGGGATACAATCACATTGATTGTGGAAGTAGCTGCAGAATTAGACATTTTTTAATAAAATTAAGTTTTTTATTCTGATAATAAATAAGAAGTAAACTATAGAATTCATTCGCTTTATATACTTTTTGTTTAATTGCATGGCAAGGCACTCATTCATGCTCTTTAATGTTATGCACTGATCCGAGGATGCGCACCTCCGAAAAACCGCACCTCAAATCGAGAAAAATAAATGTTGATTTGCTGCGCCAGATTTGGTGGCAACTTTCTTTGTCCGGGTTTGCGCGCCTCTAGGCGATGATGGCCTGAAAAGTAGTTTAGTCCAATCAAAGACGGACGTTTATGCCACAAATCAAGGTTTAAAAGGCATATAGCATAAACAAATTCTGTTAAAAAGCTATCAAAGACAGATCAACGATCAAATCAAAGTATGTTTATGTGATTTATTAAGCAAACCAATATTTTGTATATCAATTTATTTAAAATTGAGCTAGTAATAGAGATTTGTAGTCTAAAGTTTGGTTTGATGAAAAATGCCAAGATATTGTTTGTAAGTTGTAAAAAAAAAAAAAAAAAAAAAAAGGATAAGGTCGGTAATTAGCGATAGGTCCACTCAATTAAGAGCTGCATACAAAAGTCCATTTCAATTAAGAGTACGACAAAAATATCAGTGTGTAGACTATGCATTTCTTCAAGAATGCCTATATTTATAAAGAATTGCATTCAACATACAACCTTTAAATAAAATTAACAATTGAAATAAAATTAACATTTGATTATGTATTGCTTTATTACAGAAGTTTGCATTTTTTTTAATGTGCTTGATGTTTTCTATGGTATTGCTACCAATTATTTTAAAATTATATGGTCGTATTTCGCAGTTAAAATTAAAAAGGGAATTATGCAACGATAACGCACACCCAAACAAAGAGGAGGAAAAAGAATGATCAAGAGAAGAAGGAAAAAAATAGAAGAGAAGAAGAAGAAGAAGGAGAAGAAGAAGAAGAAGGAGAAGGAGAAGGAGAAGGAGAAGGAGAAGGAGAAGGAGAAGGAGAAGGAGCAAGATAGAATGGAAGATATAGTTATTTAGTAGCTTGCAATTCTGTCCTTACAAAGATTCTAAATCCTTTTGATTAGTATTTTCCATGACATGTCTTTGGTCACCTCCAGTTTTATATTGCATTGTAGCGCGTAAGTGCTCCCAACATCTTTGAAAATTATGATTTCTTTAGAAATCTTAGAAATTACTAATCAAATTGGTTCTTAAACCCATATCATTGTT
This sequence comes from Mucor plumbeus, assembly GCA_016758945.1. NCBI lineage: Eukaryota > Fungi > Mucoromycota > Mucoromycetes > Mucorales > Mucoraceae > Mucor > Mucor plumbeus. The sequence goes on from JAEPRC010000459.1 coordinate 34,115, forward strand.
TTAAAGAAGTTTTCAGCCGCCAAATAAATTATTATCTCAGCGATATATACAGATAACTATCAAAATGTTAAAATATTTTCATTCAACCCACAAAGTTATATTTGTTCAAAGCTTTTAAAAAGTTTAATTATAACCTATATATACTACAAAGTTGACAGTTGAGCAATTTAGACATTTATACTAATTAATGTTTAACTTTAGGGGGCATTTGCTTCAAAAGCTAATTGAACAACGAGAAAGTTTTAATATCCTTGGAATGATTGCGTTTTATTTTTTGCATTAAAGTTCCTGCAGATTCAATACTCGAATATGACAACGAAACCTTTTGGTTTAATCAATAGAAAAGCAGAAGATGTTGATAAATAAAATATGTTTATTTTACAGTAGAAAATATCTGGTATGTATGATAATTTATGCATAAAGACTTCTCGTAGGCTGAAGATTCTTCCCATTGTAGTATAAATATTACTCGATCATTTGCATTTTTGTGTATATTACACTTATATTCTACAGTTATTCAAATATAAGGTTGAAATACACAGACTTTATTAGAGATCTAAATTTGTTTGCGAAAAATATAAATGTGCGTAGTTTCCAAAATTTTAATTTGAGAAAAAAAAAGTAAATCGATTTTAAGCATTACTTTGTTTACATACGATGAAGTATGCATGAAATGCTCAAACTTGCAAAGTATTGCATACGCATAAATATTATCTCATATTTCATTCCAAAGCTCAAATCTTCAAATATTTCCATAATTATAAATAAAATATTCGATACGATACATAGTCAACTGCACGTCAGAATTTTTCGTAAATTGTTTACAATTTATACTTTGCGTTTATACAACACATGATCTTCAAAAAAAAAAAAAAAATTGTGTTACACTCCAAATCATATACAACTATTGTAAAATTACATAAAATTCATTACATTAAATTCATAACTCTCAAAAAGTCTATAAAAAAACATTTTTATCTATAGCCACACAAAGTTTATTTAAGCTTGTTCTATACACAATGATCAGCCTATCGTGAAACGAACCTGGAATGCGAAAAAAAACATTGACATTTTTGTATAATTTTGATAAACAAAGCATCAAATAGCATAAAATAACAGTATAAAGCGACATAAGCTATTTCCTGTTTTCTTTTATCTTTTATCAAAAAATTTGTTTAAAATTATAATGAAGAACCAATTGATGAATTTATCGTTAATTTTAACGGCATGGGCTCTTGGCGTTAATGCAGCTCCTACAAGCCAAATTACTGAGGCCTCGGTTGAAGATGTTTGCAGTTTATTGACTTCTTTATCAACTGAAACACAAATGGTGAATACAGTGCTAATAAATTGTAACTTAAATATCATTTTCTAACAAGTTGTATAGTTGACCAAATTTAATGGTGTCTTTTTTGGTGATTTCAAATCTGGTAAGCATGCTGGTTCTCAAGGACCCTTAGCTATTGGAGGATCATTCACAGCTGATGATGCATTTATCAATCAAAGAAACCAAGTTACCTGTGCAGCAGAAACAGATTCTGTATTTGGACATCATGGTCTTATTCTTAGAGGTGATAGCCATAGCTCTTCTATCAGGGTTAATGGGTTTGCCAATGTATTGAAGAATGAAAATATTGTAACACCTCTTAAAGAATGTTCTGTCAAGGAAACTGCCACTGATTTCAATTTTGAAAGAACTCGTTCTAACGCAATAGGCATGTCTCAACATATTGCCGGTATGTTTCCTAACTGGAATATTAACGAAATGGGTGTTCTTGTGAATATCGTTACCGAAGGTGTTGAAGTCAAGCAACCTTTTAATTTGTTCAGCATGCCTGTTGCTTGTAATCATGCTACATGTGAGGCAAAGAACTATTTCAATTGTGCAGCTGATCATATGTGCGAGGTACCAAACCACTTTGCATATGCACCTGTATGGCAGGTAGCATTATCTTCCTGAAAGGTAAACATCTTGTCTTCGTTTTTATATAAGTCCAGAACCCATGGAATATAATACTGAGATAATACGTCAATATACGA
>JAEPRC010000460.1:0-36063 GCA_016758945.1 Mucor plumbeus
GGAATAACAGAAACAAGATTTCATGCTGGAAATCAACTTACTATACAGTAAGTAAAAAATCACGATTTTAGTTTATGTCTCCTTAACTCATAAACTATTTGTAGCATGTTGGATGTAGGTGGTCAAATCCTCAGCTCTTGCTTAATGTTAGGAATGTCGAGTATATATAGAGAAAATGACCATAAGCCCCCTTGTAGAAATAATAACCTTAAAAAATGGCCATAAAGCATGATATTTACAGTACCACCTTTAGTATTAGAAACCTTGAGTATTAATAAAAGAAAATTGGTCATGGTTTCTTGCAGAATAAATAAGCTTAAACAATGACACTAGTCAAAGCCATTTTACTCTTTCTTGGTATTAAAAGCTGAAGAATTGGTAGAGAGAAATGTCCAAAGTTTCCCTCGTAAAAAGATTACGCTTAAGCAATGGTAATGAAAAAAAAAAACTATCTGAAGCTTTCCCGTTGGTATTGAGATATAATGTGGAATATATCCACTTTTGATCTCCATTTCGTCTGATGTTAAAGTTATAGCACCACAGATTTGAATAGACTTTTTATGCCATAAACAGGATATTACTGTACCCCATAACAATATCGTAATAAATTCTGTTTATTCTTCTATATTATTTTAATACATTACTCAAATAAATTCATTAAAATACAATCCTCAATATTCTTAATACTGTTTGTCCAATATTAATCTCTTTAATACATAGTAAGTATTGCCAAAAGCAATATTGAAAAAATACAATAGTAATATCAACGTCCACCACAAAGCACTTTTTTTTCTAATAGCCAAACTGTTTCAAGAACATAATACTCCTTACAGGTATACCATAAAAGATGTTTATTAGTAAAGGGTATTACACGGCGTAGGTACCTATAAGAGATCTTTTGTCACTTTTAAAATAACTGCACACTATGATAAAGTGAATAATGTTTATTCAGGAAGCGTTGAAATGATAAGAAACTATGTGCCTTGCTCTAATTTGGTTCATTTAAAGAGGGGTTTTCTTCGATTTTTCCATCTTTTGTAGCAGAAAATTTTCAGTTTCAATGGAATGAGATTCTATCAGGCTTTTTGGACTTTCAAGTGATTTCTTCGCTTTCATAGTTTACATTTTATCATAAGAAATCTCACTTTTAGCAACAGAAGCCTTTTTGTTGATACGAGAAGGAGAACGTATTTGATCTTGGTTTTCAACAATGTCAACAATATTGTGAATTTCAACAGCCACATTTTGTTTTTCAAAGCTAGGAGTTTTCGTTGGCTTATTATCTGTTGCTTTAGAGGCTGCTGTTTTCTTGGGCTTGGGATCGTACCATGGACAACTCATATCCCAATCGGGACGCCATGTGGCTTCCAAGCACTTTTTTGTTGACCAAGGTTCGCCGTATGTGATAGGAAGAAAGATTTGATAGACATATATTAAAACAATAGTAATAATTGCAACCAAAGCCCATCGAATTTTAAATGGTACTTTATGAGTGAGCATTTCGAAAAAGACACCAATGAGTAAAGTGGCCATGTAAAGAGAGGGCATATAATGATGAAGGAAAAGTTGACGACCAAACAAGTTGAATGGAAAATAATGCATAGCCCAAGAAGTAAACAAAAGACCAGCAGCAGCATCAAATTTAGGCCAATTACCACCAAAATAATCAGTACGCATTTGTCGCTTTTCGAGAACCCACAGAATACATTTCAATACAACATAAGCAAAAACACAAGCAGTGGAGCCCCAGAATACAAGAGGATTGCCGAGCAAGTAAATTTTTCGATTGTTTTTTGTCCAAAAACTGATACCACGACGAAGAACAGGCCAATCCTATATAACAAATCAGTTGAATGCGGAACTTAAGATAAATAATATGAAAACTTTGCCTTAGGTCTTGAAGCAAATTTATGGCTAGCAGATAAACCTGCATTTACTCTCCACATGACCTTATTTAATTCCCAAACCTTTAATAAAAAGTTTTTACTTTCATATTCAATCATTTCGGTATCTTTGGGTACTATAAAAAGCCATAGCTATTAGATTTGCGATAATAAATTATCAAAATATACCTACAAAGATCGCTTATAGAGGTTTCAATTCTCCAAAGAGACCTGGCGTAAAGTGCATCCCTCATGCAAGTTACTTCTTGTTGACCGAAGCCCCAATCGGGCAGTTTGTATTTACGTGAAAACAATGCACAGTTTTGAGTAGTAGAGATCAATCTGAATTTAGAACGACGAGCCCGAAGACGATCTCCAGCAAAAGTGTCAGAGCCATCACTAACGATTTCAACACGCCAATTATCATTATCATCTCCTTCAAATCCTTTGTAACCATAAGCGCTTTTGATGTTTTTAAAAAAAAAATTAGTATATGCAGTGCACAGACATGGAACACACAGATGTAATATATACCTGACTTCGTATTGATACTTTTTATCGTTGGTAGTAGGGCGAATATCATGTGTATGAAGACGTCTATGAGTTTTCGCGTGTACAAGACGAATAATATCACCATTTTTAACAAATCCAAGGCTTGTAAAATTAGTTGTATCTTCTTTTTCAATAATCCAGACATTTTGTTCATCGATATGAGAGTATACAGTTACTTGTTGTTCTACAACGTTATGATATTAATATGTTAATCTAATCATATAATAAAATTAGGCTTACGTTTACTTCCTTGAGGGTACTGATGTTCATGAGAATGTAAATACCCACCCCGATAAGCCATATGGTTCATGGTAATTTTAGAACCATAAACGACATCTAGCACAATTTTAATATTGATTACTATATACACAATTAAAGAAACATTACCGGCTTGAGATGATTGTGGAAACTTGTAATCTTTTAACGAAGTTTGAAATTCAGGGGACATGGCAGCATCACCTTTTCCTGACAAAGGAAGCATATCAAAGTGTGCTTTAAAAGATGAAATATAAATTGTCAAAGGAATTATAATTAGGCAAATGGAACGAGCAAAGAAATGCTTTATGAATTTACACTATAGTATAAAAACAAGGTTCAAACATTGGACATAAATATATACCACAATATCAAAAACCAACCTTGGGCACTTTTTCATCCCCCCAAATGTTCCACAGTTCATGCACAACAGCTAAACCAATAGTTGCAATAGTCAATAAGCCAACCCACTTGCAACTAACAGTTGCACCTAAACCAGCACCAGTCAATGTAAGCCAGATCCACCACCAAGCAGAGAACGCATCCTTTTGATGTTTACGAAAATTGAACCACATTAGTATGGTAAATGTAGTAAAATACAGTAAGATAGAATCCAATAATATTAAACGATTATTTGTAATAAGGCCATTTTCTAAGTAATAAATGTGAATATTGAATGATTACTGACATTCAAAACATCATACAACATACCATAGCAAAGCAAAACAGCTGTTAAAACAGCAGTAGGAACAGAAAGACCACAAGCACGCATAGTCCAATAGGCAATTGGGATAACTAAAATACCATAGAATGCACAAAATGCACGAATTGGTACATAAGGTACTTTGGGTTCGATATAGTCGCTATAATATTAAGAAAAATCCTTTAATATCAAGATTTCAAGCATATTTGTGCAACCACCACACTTACGTTCCAATTCCCTTAAAGTCAAATTTACCATTAAACCCAGCAAATCTGGCAGCCCAAGTAATCATCATTTTCGCCAACTATGATTGCTATAAGTACATGAATTATAATAATCTCAATTTAGTTATACAGCTTACTGGAGGATGAACATCAATGAAAAATTTTTTGTTGATATATTTAGCGGCAAAACCACCAAAGTGTACCTCATCAAAGCTATGTTTTTAGATTAAAATTGCAAATTAATTTAAATTAATTAATTAATGAATATATGTTATACATATTTACACTACAGATGATGGTTGTGATAGTTTCCAAAGTCTGATATAGCTTGTCCATATAGTTAATAAAATGGATATACACCAATCTTTTCTAATTTGAGTGGCTTCTTGTTCCTTCTTTTTATATTTATTGTTGGAATCATCAAAAGTAGTATCAAGGTCATCTAGATTATAATTTTTATGGCGACGTTTGAGTTTCTCTTTATAAGAAAACAAAGCACCCGTCGACTTGCTCATATTTTTAGTCGATAAAGTTATAAAAAACGAAAAAGTGTATTATCAGACTCATATATAAATATATTTATAAATATATATATATACTTAAAAAAAAAATCAACTCAACACAATCAAGATTGTCTTACTTTCTTTGAAATTAAGTGTGAGTAATTAAATGTCCTATACGTCGTCGTAAATACTGTATTTAAACAGTAAAAAAAAAAAAAAAAAAAAAAAAAAAAAAAAAAATGGTTTTTATGCATGCACAACAATAGTTTTTATTTTCTAAATTTGCCTTGAAGCCATACCCTATACATTTTAAGTTTCCTTTGGCGGTTAACAATTAAGCGTCTATCAACAGCATTTTGCTCAATTGTGAAGTTTTCAAACATTTTAGCGATTTCTTCAGGCGTAAAAAAGTAAACTCTTGTACCATCACCACGAATATAGAAATTCTCCTTTAAAAGTCTGTTCTTTTTGAATCTTAATTGAGCAAGATCATATCTGCCGTAATCTCTAAACATGACTAATCCTCCTGGTTTTAGCATTTTATATATATTTTTGATAGCCTGATCCCACTGATCTGGTGCCAATGCTGATAATACAAAAATGAGAACAATCATATCCAAAGATTCGGGCTCAATCTCTTTTGGTATTTCTGAACTAGATAAATCCCATACAAATGCTGACGATCTTGTAGAATCGTAATGTCGGTTTCCTCGAACAACATCCACTGCTGTTGATGAATAATCGGCTGCATAAACGAATAAATCTGGATTTTTACTTTGATCTAACAGTGGAAACATGGTATTTCCTGCTCCACATCCAATTTCAAACACTCGCTTTTTGCCAGCATCCTCTTGGCTAGTTTCAAATAGTTCTGGAAATTCAATTTTTAGCCAATTACGATCCTTGAAAAACTTGTTTTCGTTCTTTTCATAGAATTTATTCCAGTATTCTGCTGGTTCCTTGTAGTATTGCTCTATATTATCAAATTGTAAATACACAAACCTATGAAATGCACATCAATCGTTACCTTGCTCTTCTTCAGGAACGGGATGCTCTAATTGAACAGATACTTTTTCTTTTGCTATATCTTCTTGTTCTTGATCCCAATCAACATGATCCCTATATTTAGATTAATTGTCAAGTTTTAACTAATTCACAAAAACCAACTGGACATTTACCAAGCATTGTGAGCAAACACATCATTATCTTCCTTCAAGAGTCGTGATCCAAACTTTGATGTATTTTCTGCATTCTTGTCTTGTTCTATATCCAAAACAGAGGAGTTTCTCTTTTTGCCAGTTTCTACGAAGTCAGACATCCAAGTTATTATCTACAACAGATGAAAGATTAATACAAACGAAAAAATCGAGTTATGCACTATAATGTAGTAAAAGCAGTCGTTTATTTGTGGCTGTTTGGCCCTTATTTTGTCCTGAAAGTAGCTCAAAATAGCGTTTTAAAGCATCAACATCTAGCAATGCTCTGTATAAAGTAATAAACATATTATACTGGAGGCTATTAACGTATTAATCACTATCTCTAAAAGGTGTTTGACTTTGCTTCATTAGAGTATAAGTATCGGGTCTTGAAAAGTTTGTTTTTTGAAATGAGAAAAAAACATTGATTTGCCTTTTCGTTGGCTTTTGCTGCATTCTTTGAGGAAAAAAGCAGCTTGGTTGCATTAGTGTTTTAAGATGAACTTTGTATTTCTGCGCTCTATCGAATGTTACTAGTTTTATGTGAATTTTATTCCCTAATAAAAACTTAGGCTCGTAAAACCTAAAAACCGTTTTTCAAGGAAAATGCATATTTCTCAATAGTTAACTTCAGATTATATACTTCTATACAAAAGATATGTATATTCTGACATTTCTCTCCTATTCAGGGAGGCCAAATGCACAACAATATTGTATCCATAAAAGCTAACCATACACTGGTTTTCGTCATCCTAACATGTAATATTTCTTTAAATGTTATATATTGACCAATCTTAAAAGGGATTAGATACACTATTATTGAAATTCCTTTTTCAGGTATTATTCCCATTTAAGCCTTTAAAATATTCATTTATCTAGTACTAAATATAAAAATTAATTCTAAATATGAATTAACAACATCTCGTAGTCCAAAAAGAGGTCAATATCGCACCTGAGCTGCTACAGCTGAATCTAGTTTTGTTGTTTTTATTTGCTATACCCGATTTGTTGGTTAAATTATAGGTATAAAACACCTAAATATTTCAACTAGGGTCTGTGGCTTCATGAACAATTCCAGATTTTCGTTGTTAATGGTATTAAATCTTTTTATTTTTACCTACTAATTTTTGTATTTTCAAACGCGAAACACTGTACAGTGCCTCTGGTGCCAATTGATGCTTTTTAAAATTAGCTTGCGCTTTTGAACATCCCCAAATGGCGCTTTTTACAGGATCCAATTCGCGCATTTCACTGGCTCAATTTGTGCTTTTGACCAAACCAAATCATACTTTTTGGTAACTCAATTTGCGCTTTTGGCAATATCAAATGGTGTATTCAGTAAATACATTTAACTTTCTTTTGCCTAGGATAGAATCATTCAAGAAGTGCTAATAAATTTTATTAGATAATTTTTCATCTGAAGACATTTGTCAAATAAAAGCAAAATAGCTACATGCAAATGACTTTTAAAGTATTGATACAGTGTAATAGGATCAAAAAGATCAATGGTATTTATCGTTTATTTTACGACTTTCAATATATAAGAAACAGGGTAAAGTATAATACAGCTAAAAAGGAATTACTACAAGGAAAAAAGGGGAAAAAGTTTAATTCTCGAGAATAGAATCATCCGAGAAAGAATCTGGGCCTAACTTATGCATTTCTTTACAGTGTTTTGATTCAGTGAGTTTGATGATAGTTGGCTTGATAAGTGCAGATAATAATTGTGGGGGAAGCTCTACAGCAGCAGCACGACGAGTTCTTTGCATGATCGACGTTTTATTGTGCTCACTCATCAATTCATTTATAATGCCCATGGTATTACACATACGGTTCTATTGGGTATGAATATATATCGTTAACATTACCAAGTTTCATACTGCAAAAGATGTGTGTATTTGGTTACCTTAAACAAGCCAGCAAATTGAAGACAATCCAGTACAGTGTCAGCATATTTTTCCTTCTCATTTGAAAAATTCAATTTAGATTCTCGAGCAATAGCATAGGTGTTCTCTTGAAGATGTTGTAAATACCACAAGTGAATTGATGATCCTATATATGCGAGTGTTAAGGGAGAAAAAATGTAATGGAGAATAATTACTATACCTTTGGTTTGCACAAAGTAAAGCTTGAGCTTTGAGAATGTCTCCAATGAGGCATAACTATAAGACTGAGCGATAGTAGCAATACATGATAAGAGACCAAAAAGAGCTTTGTGAAAATCAAAGTTTTGCTTGGATTTTTCCTTGGTACCAAATGGCCCACTGGCCTCATAGATGCAAATATCATTGTTCAAGTATGACACCACGCCATCTGCATAGTACTTTTCGTTGGGGGCTAGTGTTTTCTTCAGGTTTGTGAGCTGAGTCGTCATACTCTCCAAAGGTACTTCTCCAGGAATAAATAGCAAGTTATCATTGCTTATGATGTTTACACATGCCTTCAACAGAGGAAATATTAGAACATCTCGGTAGGATTGCTCCAAGGATGCTGCTAAATTCTGCTTGTATGCAAAATTGTATCTATTGAGTAATATATTAGTGCATAATACTCATGTAACAAAACTGATATCACGTCTGCCACCTACACAGAGATTGTGATTTCCTGGACGAGTTGCATTCTGGAAAGATAGTCAGCCTCTTTATTATTGATTTTAGGCCATTTAATCTTGAATAACAAGTGTTCAGTATTAACCTAGAGGGTAGAGTGTTAATACAGTAATGGTCACCAACATTATCCGAGTTACATCAACTTACAATACCAAAGATTTCATATAAATGAGATTCAACTCCCTCTATGATATCAGGAATGCGGTTTATATTCGTTTCCAATAAGCAAGCTTTTAAGGCATTGTAATCATCATCACTTAAATTGGTATTGGTAATGCCATACCCAAGACGAAGAACGCCGTGGCGCTCACAACTATCAAAATAGTGAAAGTTTAGTCGACTTGCTTTCCAAAAGACCGGGTTATACTTTACGCGAATTCATGCAAATCAGGGTTGGTTTGTGTTTCTTTGATAAATCTGATCCATTTATCCCAAAACTTAAAAAGAAAGTTTAGAGACGACATTAAATACACCACATTGATTTCACTTACGCTGTTATCCTCTTGAACTAATTTGTCCTCTTTAATTGGTCTTGTCTATAAAAAAAATACATGGAATTTAATTTTATTGCTCATAGACATTGTATTTTATCAGTACTTTTTTCTGACTAGTACTTGGCACGACATCATTGTTGTTTTTTCTCTTATTGTTAACTACAGAAAACTTGATGTGTAAGAGGAAAACTAATCAAAGTATGTATTCATCCTTACCGTCTGTATTGATGATATTTGTTGTATTATTGGCATTATTGTTTATGGTACCGTGGTTATCATTGACCACAATTGATTGCATGCGTTCGACCTCCTTTCCCTAACATATATGAATGATCAGTGATTGATTTTTATGTGATTCTTGCAAGCATTACCTTTTTTCGTGCGCTTTTAGGCCATTTTTTCTATTATTGAGTATAGCAGTCATACAGTTAGAATGATTTATGTATTAAGATAGAATTATATTATAATTACGTTGTAACTCATAAGCAATTCTTTTGCTTTCTTGCGGCTTTGTTCTGTGTAATTCGGTCGTGAGTGTATAACAGTATTCAAGTCGTTGCCAATCTGATTTACAGGAGACACATTTTCTGCTCGTTGACTGTAGTAGAGTACAGCCTCATCAAGGCCCCAATCGTTACTTATTACTTCATCAAAGTACATAGTGGTACATGAATTAAAAAAATAAAGAAGGCCTTTTGAAGGAAGTGAATGAGCTATCAGATATGTGATTGTATATTTTTGGTTTTGCACAAGATATAATTTATGTTATTTGATTCGTCAGAACCGATGACGAAACATCCTTGTCTTTAAAGCTAGTTTTTTTTTTTTTTTTTTTTTTTTTTTTTTCCTTTAGAATACATCTTTCTTCTCATTTCCTAATTATTGTAGTGTTGCTATGTGTCAAATTGAGGGTTAATTAAAAACTGTCTGATCAACCATTGATCTATACAAAGATCTATGAATTTCGTATGCCAGGATTTCGAATATTCTACGGTGGGATGATCTAGCCTCAAACTAGTTTTGGGTTGACGGGTAGTTATCGGGATTGTAGCTGGCATATGCTTTCTTGAGGTTGATCTTTTTCGTCCTGTCCGGGTCTTGTTCTTTAGCAAGCCTGTCTGGTTCGTTGAATAGCAATGTTATCTCAATATTGTCCGACAGACATATGGAGTGTCCTGGAAATGTGTTGGGAGGGATACTTTTTACACATTGCAAACGCGCTGCTACTTCTGTTTCTTGGTACAACCGTCTTTGAATAATCCAATGGAAAGTATTGAATTGCCAGACAAATCACTTCAAGATTATTCAATGCTGCTATCGAATGCTTGCTTCATCGACTTTTATGCTGAATTGTAGGTCAATTAAAAACTGTCTGATCAACCATTGATCTATACAAAGATCTATGAATTTCGTATGCCAGGATTTCGAATATTCTACGGTGGGATGATCTAGCCTCAAACTAGTTTTGGGTTGACGGGTAGTTATCAGGATTGTAGCTGGCATATGCTTTCTTGAGGTTGATCTTTTTCGTCCTGTCCGGGTCTTGTTCTTTAGCAAGCCTGTCTGGTTCGTTGAATAGCAATGTTATCTCAATATTGTCCGACAGACATATGGAGTGTCCTGGAAATGTGTTGGGAGGGATGCTTTCACATGCTCTTTCGATGGTAGCAGCGCATATGATATCGGCTTGAAATGCCTTGTATCTGATTTATTTGGAAGTGCATTTTTTACATTTTTTAAGAACGCTTAACATACCCAATTGTTTTTATTAGGTTCTGATCTGGGCCTGAAGATATGCTTGTACTTGATATGAAATTACCATGAATCTGAAGAGAATATTGTCATCGTTACTAGAGTTCTGGAAGTGTCTAAATTGCCTCTTCCTGAATCTCATAAACCTACATTCAAAGCTAGTAGACCTCAACAGAGTATGTACTTTTTTTTTGGAGGTAGTATTAGGACTGTATTAAAATGGTTTCTTTAGAATCTACACACTTTAATCCTACGGCCAATATCCCAGACGAATACTTGCCTCCCAACAATATTTTTTTCTTGCAGAAATTACCAGAAATAATTAACAACAACTTGTAGATCTCTTCCATCGTTATCCTGGATTCAGAGAAGTTCGTATGATTCCAACCAAGAAATTAATTGCATTTGTAAATACGATAATGAACTCCAATCCGCTACTGCTAAATCAGAACTCTCTGTTTATTCATTCGGCCCTGATCAAGAGATGAAGGTTATATTCGCAAGAAAATAGATTTATAATGAGGATCATGTGTACGGCGTTCTTCTTTTATTACATTATCCAAAAAGTCCTTGTGTATTATAGAATATAAAATCGTATGTTTCCTTTTTTTTAAATTATGACGTTTAGAAGCTATTTGACATACGGGATCATGCTCAATTAATGCTAGATTGAAACACAAATAAGCCAACAAAACAATTGAAACAAAAAACACAATTGAGGTACTTATATAAAAAATGAGAGGTAGATCAACAATAAAGCAAGCAATGCAATGATGGTACACTACAAATTTAGGAAAATTCCATTTGCATTAAATAAGGTATATCAGCGCCATAAATATTAGAGGAAAAAGCATCATTATTTTGATGATGAACTCAATAAGATCTCTTTTGGCACTTGTGCTTCTTTTTATACAACACATAACATCTATCCTCATCTTGACAAATGTTGTCTTGTTACTCATTTAAAGATAATTGAAGGTGTTGCAGCTGTTGTTTCTTACGATAAGTAGGAGGAGGAGGACGAGAATGCTAATACAAATGATGTCTTTCCAAGGAAACAGTGGCCTATAACATCATGCGTATTGTGATGGATGATCCTTGCATCAAATTTTACAAGTCCTGCTTTCTGGTATAAAACAAGCTAAACAGTTCGCCAGTGTAGATTGTCGTTCTCGAACACGAGTTGAATGTGGTTGCAATGGACGAGGACATGCCATTTCTGACAACAAGATACGGATTGGTGCTTCACAGACTTGGTTGGCTGTTCTAAATGATTCTATCCTAAGCAAAAGAAAGTTTAATTTATTTACTGAATACACCATTTGATATTGTCAAAAGCGCAAATTGAGTTACCAAAAAGCATGATTTGGTTTGGTCAAAAGTACAAATTGAACCAGTGAAATGCGCGAATTGGATCCTGTAAAAAGCGCCATTTGGGGATGTTCAAAAGCGCAAGCTAATTTTAAAAAGCATCAATTGGCACCGGAGGCACTACATGACAATGATAATTACCGAAATTAATAAGTAAACGTCCTCTTTATGCATAAAAAGAGCTGTAATGCAACGTGCTCTAAACCCATTTTTAAAGAAACATTAGACTTAGACTATTAATTCAAATAAGTTTAAGCAAACAAGTACCAGAAAAAATATACTGGAAAATCGTAAGTTTTTATTTGCTTCCTAAATGAGTTGGTTTACTAAATGATGAGTGAAAAGTAGTAAAATATGTAGCATACAGCGTTATCTACTACTGAATCTTTTTTTAATTTTCAAAAAATATGACTTTTTGATAGTGTTAGTGATAAAACAGGATTCCAAGACAATTTATTGGCCTTAGTGCAAACATTTGTTGCACAAAATTTTTGTATCCATGGAACATTTTAAAAGTAAATTATTTTGGAATGGTTATAAAAAGTATCAAATTGACAAATGATAATATTTGATTATTCCTAACGTACATACAATTTCATAAGAAAAGAAAGATTGAAAAATCGAGCATTATTTGAACCGGACCAATATATTCCCGAATTTTCCTTACAAGATTTTTCACTTAGTGCTTCTTTTTTTTTTTTTTTTTTTTTTTTTTTTTACATAAATATATAAAAATATAAATATAATGAAACAATCACAACAAAAGCCACGACATAGAAAGAAAGTAGCAATAGGACAAGAATTATATTCGGATGGACAATCACAACATAAAGATCGATTTATTGATTTAGCACAAGCAGCATTAGAAGAAGCTAATTTAGAAGAAGAACGTAAAGGTGTAATACATGAAGTTATGGAAGCGCTTATAGCGAAATCAGGCGCACCACTTGTTGCCGAAGTTATATCAGAGCAATTACGTAGCCAAGATGTCATTGAAAGAATAGCCGAGAATCATGAAGAAGATCGACGACGTATTAATTCTAGTCCACATATGACACGAGTTGACTCAACGGACAGTATGAATTCATTAAAAGCGCCCGATGATGAAGAATTAGAACAAGAGGATGAGCATTTTTCAAAGACAAACGAAGATGATCGACCAGAAACACTAGTACTATTTGCAGAATATTTATGGCGTTTTTTTCGAGTTTTATTCTTAGCTAGTCTAGTTGGACTTGTATACCATTTCTTAAATGTATAATATTTATTTTTTTTATTAAAAAAAAAACTAAAAAATATTACATTTGGATACATAGTGGCTTGATTACCATTTTGAGACAGGTAACCGACATATTTTATTTACCAATATTATGGTGAAGAGGATGAGGGGGAGAAAGAGGAGCAGGAGCAGGAAGAAGAGGAGGGGTAAGAGAGGGAGGATGAGAGGGATTGTTGGTATTATGACTATCTATTGCTGCTGATAATTCTTCTTCTTCTTGTTGTTGTTGTTGTTGTTGTTGTTGTTGTTGTTGTTGTTGTTGTTGTATCTGTTGCTTCAGTAATTCTAATTGTTCAGGAGGATACTGTGGTTTATCGTCACCATATTTTTGTAGATAATCTTTTTCTCTTTTAAATAATAAAATATGAGGTTCAGGTTTATAGATCATATAATGCTCCCAAGCAGAAGATTGATGTACACCAATTTCAATCCATTGCTCTTGTTTTAATATCTGATTTTGTGGTAACCATCTTGCTAAATTCTTTGGTAAAACAACATGTCGATATTCAAATTTTTCATCGTTATAATAATTTGAATATACAATTTGTTGTGGTAACTCTTTAATATCCTTTTCTCTTTGTAGCTTTTCTATTCTTAGTTCTTCTTCAGATTTTGGTTGTTGATTTTGTAATCCAAATCGACTTCTTTTAATGTATTTTCTTTTGATTAATAATTTGCGGCCTCTTGCTTGAATTTCTTTAATTTCTTCAATAGTCTTTGGCATGAGATTATTATATTCTTTTAAATTAGTTCCTTCATTTTTTGCTGTTATTATTGCTGTTGCTGTAGCGGTTGCGTTTGATGTTGATGCTGGGTTTTTTTTTGTATTTTTATCATTGAATTGAGCGTTATTTTCATCGTTATTCATGTTGATATTCGTATTAAAAGAGAGGGAAAAGAATCCCTAGATTTACTGCAATAAAAGCAGAAATTAGCAGTCCATGTAGCCATTCTTGAATTTCTTTAACGCGTCTAATTAGACGTGTAGAAAAGGAATAAAAGCTAACTCAATAAGGGCATGTAAACAAGCTTGGATTCTAGAACAATCAAGTCTGAATTCTATTTCACAGAAAAAAAAAAAAACGTGCCAAGACAGATTGCAAAATCTATGGTATAAACGATGATGATAATGATGATTCAATCTGCAGATTGCTGGATGAAATATACTTAATTTGGAAGACAAGATGCACAACAAAAAAAAAGATGAAAAATTCGTATAATTTTATTACAATTTGTGTGAAATTAAAATCTTAAATCATTCATGATTTTGTTGAATTCAGGCATGCTAAAATAAACATCATTAAAAAGCCAAGGCTCCTCACATAATGCATACATTAAACAAATTTGTTTATAAGGAATCGGAAGATCGACAGATATGGTAATCTAGTTTGGTTTAACTTTCGTGGCGTGTTTTTAGACCCCCCCCCCGAACGTTATTTCACCATACCAACTCGAACTTTAAGATGCTGCAAGCCTAGCTTTTTTTCAACTTACACAGGATATCCATTCATTGACATTATTGCCACTTTACTAAATCTCCTTTTTTTATTACATTGATATGTGGCGAGTAAAAAAAATTTTTTTACATAAATACAAAGAGAAAATTAATTATATCTCTTTATTTTTTACACTTTTCTCTTTTTTTTTTCAACATTAAATAATCCAAATTTATCATTCTAACCCCTCACACATTTGTTGATCTGTCAAAAATAAATTCATGAACCTTTATCCTCTTTCTTATTCTTCATTAAATCAATTTTTTATCAAATCAACTAGTGATTTAAACTGGATGCAGCAAGCAATGTCTCTTAATAATAATAATAACAATAGCACTAGAAAGCGCAAACTTAGCCATGATCAAGAAGTTTGCAATGCAATTGACAGGTTTCAAAATGATTTGGATCATTTATTCTATGAATGGAACACAATAAATATTGTGTTGGAGTCAATTCGAAATGCATTTACAGTAAATCAGAATTTGTCTGAAGAACATTTGAATAAGGTTGACAAGGAATTGAGTATTGCTTACGATGATTTAATGGCTCAAGTTAGACATCTAGATCGAAAATTGAATAAAATAACATTGGAGGTGAATCAAAAAATATTTAAACAGCCGCCGTATGTGTCACCTCAACCTCCACCTACTCCTACACCTACCTCTACTCTATCACTCAATCGTCAGTAGTTCGATTTTACCCCTTTTTCAAAAAGAACCACCTACACTCCTTTTCGTACTGTAATTTTCGTGTCCGATATTATACATATTATACTTTTTTTGTATATGCATTTTTATATATACATATATATATATATATATATATTTTATATGATTTTTTTTCTTTTTTTTATGATTTTTCTATGATTATTATATAGTTCAATTTCCCTTTTCTTCTTTCTTTCTATACTCTATGTTTTTTATAAATATAAATAAAAACAATAATAAAAATATATACATGTTATTTAAATTTTGATTGGTATTACGTGGATGCTGTGAAATATAATGTATCCCCGATTTTATCAATGCAATTTGAGCAATTAAGAATATAAATGTCATGTCATGTAAAATCCCAATTTGTATAATAATCCTTAGTCAAAGCGTAAAATGATGATATACTTATATACTGCATGTGTCTTGAAATATAAATACCCAATAATGTAAAACGTTGATGTTTATTTCATAATTGTATTTTCGGTCGAAGTAACGGTTCTTTTTTAGAAACATGTCGGTCAAAATTAAGAATACTACATCAAATATTCCTCTCAAGGTCCCGTAGATTATCTATTGTATATACATATGACGTTGATGCTATCTACATGTCATACATCAATACATGCTTTTAGCTGGGAAATGCATATATTAACGATTATCAATTATACGCCTCTTTCCTTTTTCTTTCTCGTCAATTACATAAATACAAAATGGAATCTTCATCAGTTTATGATAATAGAAGAAAATCGTCATGCGCTACTATTGTTCCTCCCAATCACTCAAAATATCTTGCCAGAAAAGCATCATTGACACCACTGAAAATAAACACTGCTGGAGCTAAAAATTTATTTTATGATACAGGGAGTATGACTGAAACATCACCTACTACGGTTATATCATACAAAGAAGAGCAAGGACAAAGTAACCAGAAGCCTGAGAAAACTTGGGTTCAAAGATTAAAGCAAAAACTAAGGTTAAATGAACTAACAAAAAATGACAAAAATAACAATTATTCCAAGACTGTACATGCTCAACAAAAGCAGCATCAGCACAATAATCAGAGCAGCAGAGTTGTTCGACATTCTTATAGTGATCCTCGGCTTTCTCCTGGCTCTACTGCTGTAGGAGATGATGAAGACGATGAAGAACAACAAGGCTATTTTAGTACTGTACCTACAAAGAAAACTAAAAGAAATTCTCGCGGTTGGATGGCTACTATATTGATGATTGTATTTGGCGTTTTGATTGCCATTACATTTGTTTTGGTAGGATTAGGAAAAGCACTTAGTGGAAATAATAATAATATAGCAAGTGTACAAAATAATTCTACTATTACAAATGCTACCACAACATCTGCTAGTAGCATCGTACTAGATAAAAGCTCAAACTTAGATTTACCAACGGTAACGACATCTTTATTAATTAATCAAACATTAATTGCAGAAACAGTTTTAACAGTTACAAAATCCGTTACTTTGGTTCATAAGCCAATTGTTACTTCATCTTGACCTCAATAATTTTAATGTATTCTCCGTTATTATAATAATAATAATAATGATAACAATGATAATAATAATAATAATAATAATAATAACAATAATAATCAAATATATTCGTAAAAGACGGTTTCAAAAACGGTACCTGATTTTATTTCATATCATTATTAATTAAAATGGTAATTTCAACGGTACACTATACATATCTCATTGACATCATTTTTCTTTTTTTTTTTGTTACTATTATATCAATTGTGCATATATTATTTTTAAGCATTGGGTTTGAATAGATTTTCCTTGAAATTTAAAATTTGAGTGGACGTTTCATTGAAATTGGGAATACAGAAACCAATTTTTTTTTTTTTTTTTTTTAATTACAACTATCAACTATATCATTTGATGAAAATTATGAAGAATCTTGGCATTAAAGTATCACAAACAGAAATGCCGGATAAAGGTTTTAATGATTCTTTCTATTCTCCTTATAAGTACATGCTTAAGATAAACAGACATTGCTTAATCCTCCTCCCCCCCCCCAAATTTTTTTTTACTCCGCTAAACCCCTTGCAGGGATTCTTACTAAAATGTTGCATCAATGATCAACCAGTGTTTATAATACTGGTGTTTACCCTTGGCATATGTGTGTAATCATATCTTTTGCCGAGAGATATGTGTACGATAGTAAAATTATGAAATTTTGAATTCATTTATACATTAATAAGTTTATTTAGCAACATAGTTGTGATATCAATACATTATGGAATAAGTTGCAATTTGTATACATTACATTTGGAATTGTAGCTGAAAACATTACGATCCAGGAACTTGTATCATTAATAATACACAAACTCACTAAACCCAAATGATCTGCAGATCCGAAAATTGATTAAATCTTTCTAAAAGTGTAGCATAATTCCATAAATCACATTAAATTACATACCATATAGCACTTTTACTTACTTCAGTCAAGGAAGTGATCTGCATGACAATAAGTATAATGGAAGAGTTAAAGTGCTCCTTTTTAATTTAAGAAGGGGGGGGGGAGGTGGAGTAGTGGTAAGGTTGTTGAGGGACCTGAAATTACTTTATTGCTTTGAAAAATTGCCCTTAATTCCACTCTTGAACACACAAACCAACAACTAATAACCTTTCGATCAATCCTCCTTAAGCTATCGTACCAAAATGATTTTTGTACTCGAAAAAGGCAATTTTTGCTAACCTGTTGAAATAGTGAAATAGTATTAAAAAACACATTCCATGCAACTCTCGTGATATAACCTAGTTTTTAATCATTTTTGCTGTTACCAATTGAAAAATGTTCAAAATATCTTATAAATCATATATGATTAAATTCGAAACAGGTAACGTTGTACATAAATGCCTTAAAGTATTTTTACAATTTTCTTCAAATTAACGATTCAGCTCAAATTTTGCCTTATCATATCACATCCCAAAAATTCAATTTTTCAGTCAAAAATCGAAGCTTTTTGATAAGATAATAATAGAGAACATATAATTAAAGTAAGGTTATTTTTTCGATGACAATGTTTGTTTTGCATCTGACAATCGATTTTTTTTTTTTTTTTTTTTTCGAAGAAACCAAAGTTGCAGTTTATTAATGGTATCTGACCGTTATATGATAAAAGTGTATAGAATAACGTACTAAAATATTATTTAGTGTAGACTACATATATTTCATTAGTGCATACTCTGAGGCAAATGTTAGATATGGATTGTAAAAATCTTTTAAAGGTTTAAATTTTTCTTTTTTTTAAAAAAAAAAAAAATAAAAAAAAAATAAAAAAAAAATAAGTTTAAGTGATTGATCCGTGTACAATGAGAGTATAAGGTCTCAATAAAGAGGCGGGTACAATTGAAACTAGAGAATTAAAGGTATGAAATATAGCAGGCAAATATAGAAAATAAAATAAAATATAACTAGACATATGCCAGAAGCACTGATCCTCTTTAATGGTTTAAAATTAATTTTTTCTAAAATGCTAAACTGAACTCAAATCTCCGTGCAGTTGCTTCGGTTTTTTTTTTTACAGTTCAAATCCCACAGCTTTCGATTTTGGCACAGTTTTGTTGTTCTTGCTATCTACGGTTAAACATATAATTTTTATTTATAGTAAATTTAATAAAAATGACCAATAGGCACGTAGCATCTTTGATATGCTTTATTTGCCCTGGCCAGATCAAAAAGTGATAACAGATAGAAAAAAAAACCCCCAATTGGGATTATTGGGAAAATGCAAAAGTAAAATGTAATAAGAAGGTGATAATAAATATATCAGAAATTCGAAACTATTTGTGGAGAATTGTTGGACAAAAAAATTACCGGGATTGTGGGCAGGAATCAGGAGTTGGTTATGGGCCAGATAGTCCATCTCATGAAGCATTGAACAGATAACAGGCCAACGGATAAGCCATGCAGTAATTGTATCTCAATATACAATTACAATCGTCCAAAATTCAATTGGAAATCGTCCAAATATTTTCCTAAAATGTCTGAATTTAAAGTTTAAATACTGTTATTGTTTATGTAATTAACTTCTTGGCTACTAGCCATTGTTTTCGCTCCAGATTACGCTTACTGTTACGGTTTATAATTTGATTCTTTCATGAAACCCTTAAATATAGAAAACAATCCTTTTCCATGATGTGACCATAACATATGTATGTAGTAGCAATGATATAAACATGTCCTATTCTATGCTATAATAAGTAAAAGCTCATATCTCCATATCATTTTAGACTATTACTTAACGAAGAGTGCCTGTCAAAAAGTAGGTCAAATAAATTAAGTCAGCGCAAGAATTTATTCTTGAGCAAATGTCACTCTTCTACTATCAGTTAAATAAGTAGCAAATACAGCGCATCTATATGATAGACTCCTATTGTTCTTCATATGAATTGCTTTATGTACTAAAAGCGTCTAGATAAAAGTACTGTATAATTTATTTACAATTATCTTCTATATAGACGTGTTACAAATCATGCGAAATAACGTAAGCTATATAGTAAAAATAATAATTTTCTCTAATGTAAATATTTCTTCTTTTTAAGATAATAAAATACAGTTAATTCATTTGCTATTGCGATTTATTTTGTTAGTCTTTTCTATTATTTCCTATTATTTACTATGTGAATCCTGTGTGATCACAAGACGTAGTTTTCACATATGCCTGAAACTGAACAAAGTGAATGCACTCAATGACAAGAAATACTGTAGGTACTTTTGGTACAATTTTCAGACGTAGTAAATGCATGTTCACATCATCCTGATAAGAGGTGCCTGAATTTAGACAACGCACTGTTATGGACTTTTTTCAGCATAAATAATTACAACAGATAACTGGCTTAGAATCCTTTTTATTGGATTTCAAAATGCGCTCCTAGATGTGTAACTCGTATACATCAGGCATCACAAAGATATGCAAGTAACCATGATCTCATGTGCAAAAGTGGTCGTCAGACACGCCTATTTGGAAAAAAAAGCTTCTAGTTATTCATAAAGATATGGCCCATCCATTGTCAACCAGAGTTCAATTTATTTTATTTTTAATTTTTGCAAGTGAGCCTACAAGGCCGACAAACTTTAACAGGGAATACTTGTGAGGCAACTGTTTTATATTTATTATCACAAAGTTGTTGGGAATAGAGATGAGTGTATATTTTGTCCAAAAGATAGTCCTCCAAAAAGTATTTGTGGTCAAAATTGTATCTTTAGGGTTGGCCTCATGGAGTCAAGTTGTCCAAAAAGCACTTTTTAATAAATTAAAAAAGGTCAATTCGCATTGAAAGAACCACGTTTAGCCAACCAGCTTCGTAACAGCAACTAAGGTGTAGGACTTGCAGCCAACCAGTCAAAAGAGACAGCTTTCAATGTCTAGCGATGTTTGGCAGCACGGTACATCAACCCAATATCTGCTACTGACTGCAGGTCACACCAAGACACTCACACAACAATATCAAACACAAGTAGCTAGATCTACTGCTTGCAACAAGAGGCGTTGATGTCGCTTTTCTTGCCACAAGTTCAGTCTGATATTGTTGTGTGTATTTATGCGTATGCCCACTACAAAATGTTTTCAAGACAGTGTGCAATTAGTCAATAAATACATCTAAATATAAACTTGTTTCTTCTTACCTTTGTATTCCGATAGGAAAACTACGATGCGAACCTACAATCAACCCGTCAAAAGAGACAGCTTTCAATGTCTAGCGATGTTTGGCAGCACGGTACATCAACCCAATATCTGCTACTGACTGTAGGTCACACCAAGACACTCACACAACAATATCAAACACAAGTAGCTAGATCTACTGCTTGCAACAAGAGGCGTTGATGTCGCTTTTCTTACCACAAGTTCAGTCTGATATTGTTGTGTGTATTTATGCGTATGCCCACTACAAAATGTTTTCAAGACAGTGTGCAATTAGTCAATAAATACATCTAAATATAAACTTGTTTCTTCTTACCTTTGTATTCCGATAGGAAAACTACGATGCGAAACTACAATCAACCCGTCAAAAGAGACAGCTTTCAATGTCTAGCGATGTTTGGCAGCACGGTACATCAACCCAATATCTGCTACTGACTGCAGGTCACACCAAGACACTCACACAACAATATCAAACACAAGTAGCTAGATCTACTGCTTGCAACAAGAGGCGTTGATGTCGCTTTTCTTACCACAAGTTCAGTCTGATATTGTTGTGTGTATTTATGCGTATGCCCACTACAAAATGTTTTCAAGACAGTGTGCAATTAGTCAATAAATACATCTAAATATAAACTTGTTTCTTCTTACCTTTGTATTCCGATAGGAAAACTACGATGCGAACCTACAATCAACCCGTCAAAAGAGACAGCTTTCAATGTCTAGCGATGTTTGGCAGCACGGTACATCAACCCAATATCTACTACTGACTGTAGGTCACACCAAGACACTCACACAACAATATCAAACACAAGTAGCTAGATCTACTGCTTGCAACAAGAGGCGTTGATGTCGCTTTTCTTGCCACAAGTTCAGTCTGATATTGTTGTGTGTATTTATGCGTATGCCCACTACAAAATGTTTTCAAGACAGTGTGCAATTAGTCAATAAATACATCTAAATATAAACTTGTTTCTTCTTACCTTTGTATTCCGATAGGAAAACTACGATGCGAACCTACAATCAACCCGTCAAAAGAGACAGCTTTCAATGTCTAGCGATGTTTGGCAGCACGGTACATCAACCCAATATCTGCTACTGACTGTAGGTCACACCAAGACACTCACACAACAATATCAAACACAAGTAGCTAGATCTACTGCTTGCAACAAGAGGCGTTGATGTCGCTTTTCTTGCCACAAGTTCAGTCTAATATTGGAGCATTAGATGAAATTTAAAACAAGGGATACAAAATTGTTAGTTTAATTTTAAACAGACTTTTCGTGTTAGTATACGTCATCGAAAACCAGAAATTATTAAAATATCACTACTAAGGGGATTTGCTACTTGAATAAGTCACCGAAAATATTTTGGAGTACGGATTCAGAGCGTTTAGTACTGCCCCTCTTTCTTCACTCTTCAATAAAAATGTCCACCAATAAGTTAAATAAAAGACTTATCAAGAACGCGAAAAACAGAGAGCTCCTTTATGCAGAGGCTCAAGAGAAGGCAATTTCAGAACAGGTATAGTTGTTTATCATTAATTTTATCGTTATAAAAAACTAATTGGCAAATTTTAAATAGAGAAAAGCATTAAAAGTAAACCTTTTAACAATTTTTTGAATTGACAACCTAGTTTCTCATCTAAATTTTAAAGAGCAAGCAGAAGAAAACGAAGAAGACCCCAAAGCACGTAGGTACTAACGGATTAAACACTAATTACTCTCGCTGACGCGTCTCTTCAGTTCGACGATGTGAAGTCTATGTTTAAGTCAATTAGTCATACAAAGCCTACAAATTACAAAACTCTATACTACAAAACGTAACGTTTTTTTTTTAAAAAAAAAACACTTTTTCTTCTAACACGTACACTTGAAGACTATCAAGAAATCATATACTTGACATATCAGATACAAGCCCTGGCTCGCCCCTCATGCTGTTGTCACCAAACTTAAGAAACACTATTGTTAAATCCTGTAAGGGTCCTGAGTTCGACGAAAAAGAGCTTGACCACGTAATGAAGCATGTCAAGGTAAAAACCTGAAAGTAACTATTTGTTCAATAAACTCATCCTTTCTTAGAGCAATAAAACAACAAATAGGGGACTGCAATTATCTCTTAATCAACTAAAAACCATTGCAAGGAAAGACAGAGACACTGCTACTTCCGTCTCAGTCCTTAAGTTTCTGTAAGTTTCTAAATAATTTGGCTGACTGCAAGTATGTACTGACTTTATTACGAGAATAGGATTAAAAAGCATCTAGAAGAAGCTTACCTTTTTGAGAGCTCACTTATCAAGTCGCACTCTGAATGTGATTATGTTGTCAAGTTCTGGGGGCCATTGGTTGAAAAGGCCTTCAAAAATTCCTCCATCATCCCCCATTGGTAATATACTAATTTGTTGCATTTTACGCGACCTATGTTCTCATTCAACAATTCTTTTTTTTTTTTAGGGGTGATACGATCCCTGGATCTTTACTTTCGTTAGGGGTAAAAATGAAAATGGACCTCAGATTAATAGCAATCAACAACTCTAAACTTCAAGACCATGGTTATGGTGAAGTTGCGAAAGAATGTTCAACACCCAAATACTTCAAAGATAAAAGAAAGACTGTTGTAGCTTCAAAAGCCTTACTTAACTCGGTGATAAATAATAACGCAATCAATCAAGAAAAAGACTGTGTCTACATTCCTTACCTTATTGCTATGGGTTTTGAAATGCATTTATGTATCGTATTTTTAAAATCTAATAATTTTTATATCACCAAAAAAGTAAAAACAATAACCTTTCCCTCAAACCTGAATAACTTTGCTAAAGAATCAATTGAAGTCGCAAATGGTCTTTTGGATCTCGTTGTAAGAAAAAAAAACAGATTGTTTTGAATATCGCTGACAATACTTTTGTAGGAGATATGTGAAGCGATAAAAAAGCAAGCTTGTAGAGGAAAAAAACGAAAATGTATTGACAATTGTATAAGTAATACCACAGTAAAACAAAAAGAATATGGTATCAGCAAGGTTTTCTGGGACAGTGTAGAAGAAGATAAATTGGAAGACGAGGTCAACGATGATGAAGATGTCGACGATGATGAAGATGACGATGACGACGATGATGAAGATGACGACGATGATGAAGGCCAGGAAGACGTTAATGATGAAAATGAAGAGGAAGATAACAATGATGAAGGCGACAGTGATTAATCTTTTTTTTTTCTTATACTTTTTCTTTATCTCTTTCTCTTAAGCATACCCTTTGGTTGGATGGTTGGGTAGGGTTGGCGGCTTTTTTTCAATAATAAAACATCTGCATTTTTTAAAGCAATACTGTGATTATATACACTCCTAATCATTGTATGATAAGCACAAATAAGGTTTTTGCCTAGATAGTAATATAGATTTGAGTTACACTTTATTTTGTTATCTCAGGCTTTTTATAACAACGTGCGTTAGAAAGCTTACTTTTAATCTTAATAATACTAGTGAAACGTCTAAAGAGTACGATGACATTGAGGAGAGTAGTGAGAACAACAAGTGAGTACCAACGGGTACAACCACTGCTCATTTTGTAAAATTCGTAAATGAGCTTCTTGGTATCATGGACATGGACGGAGGCCATATTGTAGTTATATCGTAGTGGATAGCTGTACTATTCATAAGTCTCATCCAATAATAAGAAAAAATGAGAGTAGAGGCTATAGAGTAAGGTATTTATCTTCTTCGCCAGAGCTGAACCCGATTGAGCAGTTTTGGGCTCTTGTAAAAGGAAAAAATGAAGCGCCGTAGGTTGATGAATGAAGAAAATCTGTTGCAAAGAATTACAGATGCGTGTAACAACGTAAGTCTCAATGATCTCCAGAGATTCTGTAGACACTCCAAGCGCTAAATCGTCAAATGCTATAACAAAACAAATTTCTAATTAGCTGCTTACTTTAATAAACATATCACTTACACCTATATGAAAATTTTACAATGAAACCGACAAATTGTGTTTCTTAAGAGACAAAGTAAAATTTCGAAAACGACAATCATTTGCCAACAAACGGCCAATCATTTTTTAGTTTGTGTCATTTATTTTTAGATAATTGCCATTTATTTTTTCAAAACGATCAAAATTTACCAGCCGCACTGTATTGCTTTGCTGGTTCTTAATGTTAAAGTAAAAAAAAAAAAAAAAAAAAAAAAAATAGCTTGAATTTTACATTACAATATATTAGAAACAAATGATGTAAATATTGTATTATAATAGCCTGTGTTTATATAAAGCATTTGATAATTTCTGAATATCAACTCTATTATTTTATAATGTATAAAGATGAAGCAAAATTAAGTAAATAACGATGTTTTATAAAATACGTTTCACAAAAAATGTCGTATAGCCCATGGTATATGAAAATCTGCTTTTGCGAGTGCTTTGTAATGAAAAGTAGAGCTCATTTTACAGGTATGCAAGTATTTTTGGGGGCCTTTTCAATGACAATAGCTTGCAAACTTCTTGAATGACTTTATATGTATACCTTGGGAGTGCACTAATCTATTGGACCTCTGCTTTCTCAAGTCCCTCTTTAATTCTACTAACTAATATTATTTAAAGGATCATCCTTTGAGGATAGCATACACTCTGTTTTCTGTTTCTTTTTATTGCTGCAAGTAAACGATGCTAAATCAAGTAATAAGATATGGTATTTGTATAATAATTTGCTTCTGCTAGTAACTCGGTAATATGTCAAATACTACACTTGCTCTTTTTCTTTTCTTGCTAATTGTGTATCAAGTTACAGCGATCCTAATGTATGTGCATAAATTTTTGAGATAATTTGATGATCGTTTAATGTGTTTGACGAATCTCAAAGTACTATTAACTGAAAAGTTAGTATATAAAAACATAAGAAACATACAAAATTGTTTTCTATATCTGATCACATAATCAATCATAAATTCTCATTACCGCCCTGATTGTTTAAAACTCTGAAGAAAAAACATCACAACTTTTATTGCACGTAAAATTTTAAATGCCTTGGTGTTGTTCTCCCTTGTCCTATACATACTTATGATCCCAACACCATCTTTTATTTGAAAAACCAGTAATAAAAGAAAAAGACTATAAATACAATAAACAGCGTTAAACAGCACCACATAGTCCCTGATTCCTTTGAAGCCATCACTTTGAAATTATTCATTGTTTTTCCGAGCACGGATCCAGTATTCGAAAATTGATCATTCTATAGTAGACGTATTCTCTTTAATATTTATTTTCCCATATATCCCATTGTTTACTTACCATCTGATCGATAAAACTATTTCCAGAACGAATTTCTTCTCCAATTTTACCAGTAATCTATTTATCACAAATTTGTTAAAAATCTATAGTAAAGACATATTTTCAAATTAGTTTACATTTTTCAAAATATTCACTTTTGCAGATAAGCCAGATATTTCATCATCATTCTGGCTTTCTAAATAGTCTAAATCTCTATCATTCATGTCCAAGGTTATTGATTGTTGATCTACTCCTCCACTTAAAGAAGGAGAAGGTGTACGTGTATCATTTTGTTGTTGTGCTCCCGCGAATAAAGACGATCTATTATGTAAGTTTTGATAGCTTCTGTAGTGATTGGTAAATATATTATTCTTTAGTTTTTATTATATTTTGTTTAAGCACCTTACGCTGCTTCTATTACCAAACTGTCTCGACATGATAATACCAAAAAAAAAAAAAAAAAAAAAAAAAAATAGAATGAAAATATCAAGAATGGAAAAAACAAAGGACAATAATTTTATTTAAATTGTGTGATAAAGAGTGTATGTAGTGGTAATGTTACAAGGCTTTATGTGGAAGCACATGAATCAGTTTCTATAGACCACATCCTTACCCAATCAATAGCTAATGCACGATTATTACCATCCCCCCAAGTAGGTAGCCACTTATCCTTTGCGTTATAAAAAGCGTTAGGAGCATGAAGGTCATCATTTCTCCATGGTTTGCTTTCATCTTCTGGCCAATATCCATTAACTCCACCTACGGCTAAGTTAAGAATCAGATAAAATTCTTGATCAAAAGGTGCAGAGATATCACCTCCCTTCCATGGATTCATAGTAGGGCTAGTAAATTCACCACGTTGCCAAGATGTCTTGTCAAAATCTACTTGTAAAATAGTTTCATCATCTACATATGTTCTTAATCCCTCTTTAGTCCATTCTAACCCATATGTATGAAATTCATCTGCCCAAGTAGTTTCACTTTGAGCTTTCATTTGTTCCGTAGTTAACAAGTACTTGTTTTGATATGTATTGGGACCCCAATGTAAAGTTGACATGATGGTTGATGTATTACCATGATTATATTTAGCATTACCCCTTGATTCAAGCTATATATATAGATATAAAATTAATATTTAGATCTTGTCCAAACACTAAAATGCTAATATTTACAATATCGATTTCACCTAATAAATAAGTGTAAATGTTATTGTTTATAATGTATAAAAACAAAAAAAAAAAATGTAATTTAACTTCTTACCACTAGCTGGCCAACTACCATAAGCAGAATACTTGGGTAACATCCAAATGGCAGGCCTATGTTGCTTACATTTATTACATGTTATCAATTGCTAATAGTTGAAATATCTTACCATAACCAATCACCAGTAGGTAATTTAGCCCTAACTTCAACTTTACCATATTTTAATGCAACAGAGTCAATAGTTCTAATCCTTGCTGACTGAATAGGATTTAGGTAGTTTCCATCTGCTGCTACACCAGATATTCTTTCACAGCCTATTCTTGGATGCAATTAATCTAATTATTAGTGGAATACTGTAATATTTTGCTCTTTTACCATAGTTTGAATTATCTATAATTTTAAATGTTTAATAATCGCGTGATTTTCATTTGAATAGATAATCCTCACCTGTGCAATCTTCAGAGGGTGAACCTGAATAAAGATTTATTCTACCTCCATTTTTTAATGCTTCCTCCCCAATAGTGCCCGAGGTCATTGTAGGTTTCAAATATAAAATACCGTCTTCAACAAAACTATTTGATCTGTTGTTTGTATAATATTGGAATTCCCAATTACCACCTCCACTAAGACTGATCTCGTGTTGCCAGTTTTTTAAATCAAATGTATTAAAATGGTCTTCAAATACAAGACAATAGCTATTTTCTGAGCCTAATACTTGAGCTGCAGTAAAATTTGGCCTTGACTTTGTTGTTGCTGCTGCTGCTGATTTCAATGTATCATCATCACGATACTCAAAACCATAAGCTAATGTAGTTAACGCAGCTATTAAGATACCATATGATGAATGAATAAACATTTTTGTTTAGAGGATCAAAATAAAAGATAAAAATAATTTTTCAATGTCTTTCTTTATATGTTTGTATTGTTTATTGATTCATTCCAGCTTTAGCAGTACAATACAAATAAAAGATATATTTTGTACAAACATTGTTGATATGGTTAAATCAGGGCACTATATTATTATTATTATCATTATTATTATTGGTATAATAATAACAATAATAATAATGATAATAAAAATATTCCATTTATCTTACATTGTATTATCATTAAAAAATTCATACATTGCTTTACTTGTTTTACCATTTTAAGCTTAAAAACCTCCAGATAATAGCATACATCAGATTTGAAATATTAAACTTGATGGCCAGCTCAACATTTATCTGATGTTTTAGAGATTATCGCATGTTTTGGCATGATAAATGCTTTAATTATTATTCAGAAAAGTAGAAACTTTACCGCTGCATTTTCATCTCAAGTTTATAACAAACGATTGTAAATTTCTTATTATACTCACCTCAATCTCGATTGAAATAGTATAAATCAGTGGTCAAGAACCAGGTGCATTCTTCAAAATAAACAAACTGTGCTGTTTTATTATTATTGGAGGCAGAAACGTGCACTTGCGATCAAATGTTTCACAGAACAAAGCATAAATCAACATTTTTAAATGGCGTAGTTTCCAATGTTTGAATGCTTTTCCAAGATACATGAAACAATTACCCCTCTTCAATAGGTATTTTCCGCAACAACTTTAGAGAATTTTCAATCTTTTATTTTCATCTCGTTTTTGGTCGAAGTATCATAAATATTTTTTTTTTGCTTTTTTGTTTGGATATACCCTCATTTTTCATCCAGAAAATGCAACTTTCCACTAACACATAGTTTTTTTCTATCGATAAAAATGATTGCCGCAAAATTGTGTTCCAAATCTTCATACGTTTTCTCCAAAAAACAATATTTTGGTTTTATGACGGCAAAACCTTTTTTTTTTTTAGTTACAGTGTGAAACTAAAAAATTTAACATTATAAATCAGTTTATTTACTATCACCTTAGTTAAACGTTTAAAGTAAAATTAATAATATATTTCTGATATATTAATTCTTTAAAGTTAGAAAAAAACGAATTTTTGCATTTAGATTTTAAAACACCGATTGATGGTCGTTTCAATAAAAATTTGACATTGCTACTCTCAATTGGTGAATTTGGGACAGGAAACAATTAAATTCAATCGATTTTGATACATTAAGCCGTAACATTTACCAAAGTAGATTAAAACATACCTTTAAATAAAAAATCGTAACTTTATATATAAAATGCTGATGTTATCAGCACTAACGTTTGCCCTTTCTTGAACAAAGCAAATCATTCTTGGCAATTAAAAGTGGGAATATTTCATTTTAATTTATTTCCCACAGATCAGCTTCAAGGTCGAGTAACCAATTATTGGTATATATACGTGCATTAGGCATATTTGAAAATCGAATCATCTTTTCTAGATTTTTTTTTTTTTATTTAAATCGAGAATGCATAATCTAGTTGCTAAGCGATCAGAAATATCAAACCCGAATAATCCCTTTCAGTATATACTTATCGTTTTGACAAAATATCGAAATTCTTTAGAAAGATAGAAAACAAGGTTCAGCAGATAAAACGATTTTCGATATATTTCCCGACGCTTATTTTACAGATTGATGCACTTTTTTTGAGGTATGAAAATGACATTGTGAAACATTTTTTCTTTTGTTTCGTTTTCCTAATTTTTATTATTATTGTTATTATTATTGTTATTGTTATTGTTATTATTATTGTTATTACTATTATTATTACTATTATTATTAGTATTATTATTATTATTACTATTATTATTACTGTTATTTTGCATGTATCGATCAAAATTGCTGTCAGATCATATTTAAAGTATGGATAAATAAGACAGCACGAAAACACGAGTTTAAAAAACAATGACAAGTATGAAATTACTGGCTTTTCATTTTATGAATAGCATTATATGTCTATTGTATATATACATGTTCTTCTGAGAGTTTCACCCGAGCAATTTTTTTTTTTTTTTTTTTACAATTGTTTTTTCCTTTCGACCTTGATTGGGATTTGTGTTATATTTTTTTTTTTTTTTTTTATTTTTTTTTTTTTATTTTTTTGCGTTTTTTATAATTCCTTTTGCATTAGCTTAAATTTCCTCTTTTACTCTCTTTTCCGAATTCTCTCGTTTTTACAACAATTTGGTATGTATATATATAAAAGTCTCACATGGTTTGAAATTGATGTGCGACCATGCGTTTAACGTTATGGATCGGATATCAATTTTGAAATGGAGAGAGAACAATAACTCATTTATATATATATATTTTTTAACTGACCGCTTTTGTTTAACTTTTTGATATTATTCTCATACACATTTGAAATCCTTTTTATAATCTCTTCTTTTCTCTATTTTTCATTTTTTTATATTATGAAAAATGACAGTGAATATAGATTTTATTAATAACCTCAATTGAATCAACTGAATTTATCAAAAAGTTTGTAAATTTTTTCGTTTTTTTCATTGATATAAAACTTGACATTTAATCAAAAATTTATGTTATTTTAGATACAATTTATACAAAACAAAAAAAAAACAAAAAAAAAAATAGTTAATTAGGCCTACTGAAGCAGAAAAGAAAAGAAAAGAAAAAAATCAAGAATCAGTGGCCATGTCACAAAGTAAATATACATTTAAAAATAACAAAACTGAAGAATTTAATATTAAAGAAAAATAAGGTTTCGATTTACCTAATACAACAACTGCAACAACTGCCTCAAACACAACTACAACATCTGAAATACCAACAAAATCAACTTCGTTTATAGAAAATAATGCAAATAAATGGATTCCTCAGCCATCAACTAACTTATTTAAGCCACCACAAATAATTGAATATGGTCCATTACAAGGTCAAGCTGGAGATAATTATCATGTCGACTTAAATTTACAAAATTTGGATGCAAATTTAATAAGAATTGCATTTAATTCTTGTTTCACAGCGTGTCATTTTACACAAAATACGGTTACTCAAATCATTACAATTCATACAACTGTACCAAGTGCTACAATTGTTGCTTATAATGACATGTCAAGAATACCTATTTATATAGTGGTTGTACAAGACGATAAAATACTTGATAGTTGGTTTATTGGTTATTTTGCATATCATTTATCAAGAAAAAGAGATTCAACAGAATTTAATTCAATAGATATTCATGCAGTTACTGAAGAATCAAAAAGACCAAGATCTGATCCATTTAGTCTGGGTTACCCTAGTACATCTTCTTCACCTTCTCCTCAACAACAACAAAATTACTATGCAATCTCTAATCAACAACAACAACAACAACAACAACAACAACAACAACATGCCCCTTATGTTGGTTTACCTCCAACTCAACCATCTCCAAGACAACAAAGAGAATTTTATGATGATACATCTATTTATTCAAGTACAAATAATACAGGTCCAAATGTCGCTGCTGCTGTGGCTGCTGCTGCCGCTGCTGCTGCTGCTACAGGTGGCTATAATACATCACCAACAAATGATCCAAATCAATTTCAATCTTATAATCCTAATTATCCTCCTCTTTCACAACAACCGCAAGACAATTATATGATGCCTAATATTATGGATACAATATCGCAACAGCCATCTACTAGTACAACAATAGTTCCACCCATTCAAATGAAGCCAACACTTCCATTACCAATATCAACTACACCAACCATGTCACATAATACTACAACTCCAACGTCATCATCATCACAACAAACATCGCCAACAAATAATCCATTTGCTAACCTTTTAAACAAAGCAAATTTGATTATAGAAGGTGATTTAGCAGATGTTTTAAAGGATTGGTCACCTGAGGAGTGGGAAAACCAACGTAGATTAGTACAGTTTTTTAGAAAACAAGAAGGAAATGAAGTAAAATGTCGATTTGAAACGTTTCATTTACCAGCAGAGAAATCTAAACAACCAGACATGAACAAAGTTATTGTTGTTTCTTGTATTTATTGGAAAGAAAAAAATGAGTATTTTGTAACATCTGTAGATTGCATCTATCTTTTAGAACACTTGATTGGAGTGAAATTTACAGTTGAAGAAAAGAATCGCATAAGAAGAAATTTAGAAGGATATAAACCATTAACTGTTAGCAAGCTAAAACCAGAATCCGCTGAATTCTTTAAATTAATCATGGGATTTCCAAATCCAAAACCAAGAAATATCGAAAAAGATGTCAAGGTATTTCCATGGACAACATTAGGAATTGCATTGAAAAAGATTATAAGTAAATATACAGCAAGTTACAGTAGCACAGCTAGTGTAAATTATGATTTAATTAATACAGAAAGATAACAGCAATTTCGTTACAAACAACAACAATAATACGTACATACAAATAATATAACTTAATTCTATTTTATTTTATTTTTTACATACAAAATATTTACATACTAATACAAAACTCTATAATACATAATCTTATAAATAAATAAATAAATAAAATAACTATGATACAAATATTTTATTTACAATCATGTATGAAGAAATCAATTTCTTAATTTGCATTAAATAGGGTGCATTAGAAGCAAATGCGTAATTTGATTCATTTCCAATATTATTCAATTTATCAAAAAGTACTTGGCTTAATTCTTGGAGATTTTTTGTTGCTCTTTGTTTAACAGGTATATTGGCTGATGAAGATAACATTTTCAAGATATCCAAACACATTGTAATCCAATGTAATTCAACTCCACATGGCATCACTGTATACAAAACTTTAAATATTTTACTGGCTGCATCAGAGCAAATTGAAGTAATAATTAATGCTCGATCTCCATCAATTCTAGAAAATGCTGCTGCTGTCAAATCTGTTTCATTTGGTTTCCGCATTGTACGAGACTGAAAATTCATCCAATATATATAAAATACTAAATTGAATCGAAGTACACTGACATTATCACATGCTTCAACACATTTTGGGTCAATTAGTCGATATGGGCCTGATCCTAATCTCAATGATTCTGGTATGCTATCCCATAATTGCATTAATGTAAATTCCAAATACTGAATAATGTTTGATGGTATCACATCAATAACACCTGCCATTAATCGAAGGCCCAATATTTCTGTATCGCTTCCTGCTGAATGAGTCGTCAATCGACATACATATTGATAGCATAGTACAGCTTTAGTTAGTCGATCATCTAGCACTTCACATGGTAATAATGAAGGTAATTTGACATCCAAATGGTGTGCAATGTTAGAAAAATCAGTAACCCCATCATAGGACATGCTAAAATTGAATTCGACAAATCGAGCTGCAAAAAACAAGCGTTTCCACACTTCTGCATTGATCATATTCTCTAATGTATCCGGTAACATGCGATGTAGATAAGTCGATTTTAATTGAATAACTATTTGCCAACATAAACTAGATTGCATTCGAGCTTCTTTTCCTTTTAAAGAGAGTAAACTAATATTACACATCATCCATAACGCTAAACATGCGTCAATTGAAGGCTCTTGGTCAAATAAAGCATCTTGTAGCATTTCTTTGGCTTCTAGTCGACATAATTCAGCAAATTGAATCCTTGTAAAAGATAACCCAACCATGTTAATGTGCACACACGATGAATAAGCGACATAAGATGCAATTGTTGTTGATAATAAAGAATCCGGATTCCTTTGTAATTGAGGATAATGCCATGTATGAATGAATATTGGATTTAGTAATGCATAACAATTAAAGTACACTTTAATCATCTGTAACTTTAGAAATCGTATTTGTTTTTGTAGTATTGCTTGATCTGCATGTTCAAGTAACGGCGGTGGAGGCTCTTGTTGTATACTAAAAACTGTTCGAAAGGCCTCTTCAATTGCCAGTGATTTATGAGTGACCGCTAGTACTTGCTTAGGATTCCGTCTTTCTGCGAAATCTTGCTGGTCTGGTAGTATATCACCATATATAAAAACAGAAAATGCTTCTTTAATAAAAAAGGATAGGTCAGACATGGATTGTATTGATGTTTGTAATTGAATTCCTCTATAATTGTTTGAAATAGTTAAATTCCATGTTGTATTGGATGATGACGATGTTGATGAATTAGTTGTAGTATTAATTAAAGGTAATAATGCTTTTATATGCTGACAAACAGTGGGGTCTTGACACTGACAAGGTATATTAGTATTATTGTTTGTATTGTTTGAAAGTTGTGATAGTTGCAATTGTATCATATCTGCCTCTTGATTTAAACACCATATTGTATCGAATAATTTGTTTCGCTTTGCTGGGGATATACCTGGTTTGGTCGTTTTTGTAGGTTTCTCGGTTAATTTAAATATACACTCTAAATTAAGTTTATCACAACGTTCACATATTGAATTATTTAAATTGACACATTTTCTTCGATGTGTTCGACAATTTTCACCTATAAATCAAATTAGTTTCATTGAATTGATTTTTTCTATAAAAAAACATACATGGTTTATTTCTCTTTTGTCTAGTATTAAATATGTCTTTCATTATAATAAAAATTATAAAATAGAAGAAACCAACAAACTGAAATGGTGGGTCGCTGATGCTGCTGTTCTACATTACGGCTCCGAACACTAGACCCTAATTTTTGCAACGAATGAACATGTAGGGTTTTCCTATTAGAAAAAATCCCTGTATCTGGATATTTTTCTACTCATCTTTATTAAACATTTGAAGTCAATTAATTCATAGTATTGGTGAATGATTTTGAGGTTAATCCAAACTATGGTCATTAAAATGTGAATATTAATGAAAAATAATTAAATACAGTCCGTTTTGGATATTGAAACACATCAATACAGCCAAATCCAGATTGTCATGACACTTCCTTACATCATGAAAATCGTTAATTGTTTAATAACAAATGAAAGGAAAATTCTTATAGGAGTAAATTTTTTACTTTTGTGTCTCATATATTGTTTATGATTGATATCACAGAAATGCTCAAGTTTAGGCATTCAAAATTAAGATTAAATTGCTGAGACTCTATTTATATTTAATAATGGCAATTGAAATTATTCTATATACATCGAATAAAAAAAAAAAAAAAAAAAAAAAACGGCTATTTTCAGTATGTAATCTTCTATATCTAAACAAAACAAATGTATATTGCATGTATTAGACACTTTTTTGGATATCAATAAACCATTTGATTCTAATAATTCAAGAAAATTTCTCAAAAGTTATATTAGTTATGCTTGCTGCAGTGTAATAGTGAATCTTGATTTCACTTGAGTGAAATTAATTTTTAAAGCTTCTTGTTTTTAAAATCGAAGCATGCTCTCTTTTTTGTTAATAACCTTATACATTAAAAACTTTTTAAGATAGACCTTGAATATTGCATAACAAATAAACCTTGGTCGCATCATGCTAACTGCTCCTAAGCTTATTTATATCTCACGAAACCTTAAAAACAGAAAACATTCACTGTTTTCTCCTTAAAACTAAGCCTCACTTTTCGTCTTCAAACTACTTCTTTTACCATTAAATAAGACCAAGAAAACATTATATACCAATGTACCTGAGATGTTCGAATTTAACCTAAAAATGAGTATTCGGAAATAAACTATTTTTTGCGGTTGGTATAACTTTTTCAGCGCTAAAATTACAGATTTTTACAGTTATTTCAGGTCTAAAATTTAAAAACTTCTAACTTTTATATCTCTCCAAACGTCTAAGTTATTCTAACACTTTTTAATATTACAATTTACTTTTTTTGAAGTCCTCTATGATATATCTCAGTGAGAAAAAATTCAGAGCACATTCTTTTTTCCTTTTTTTGATATTTTTTTGTAGCAGATTTCAGAATATTCGTTAGTTTAAGCAATACAGTCAAACCTCAATTTAAGGGCACTGTAATGATTTGATCCATTACATTCTTACTGAAACCCAATTATTATATAATCAACTCCCAAGTCATATAAGTACCAATAATCTATGCAGACTAAATGAACATTAGTGAATTTATCTGTTTCTTCC
>JAEPRC010000461.1:0-36051 GCA_016758945.1 Mucor plumbeus
AAGAAAATTATTTTGTCTTCCTAAATATATAAAATATGTCGTAACTTAAATATATTCGTTGTACCTAAAAATCATGCTAAACTCAAAACTAGCAAACACTGGGACAGTTTTGGGAGCCACTGTATACCTTATATATTTACTTTAGGCAATTCAAAAAGACATATCGTATCACACAGAGAGCTATATTGCTACTAGCAATGAAATACTGTATATTTGAGCATATCGACAAAATTAACAAAAAAAAAATATACTTTAAATCTGCGAACTTACTTTCTAGTATGTGTAAAATGTGTAAAAATTGAAATATCGAAAGAAAAGTATAAAGTATTACATCAAAAGTCCTTTTATTTATACTTTTTTTATATTTCAAACACTCAAGATTACGTCTGTTTCAGATTATGTTTCAATTCTGCCGATTCTTTTTTCAATAATTCACAAGAATATTACTTGAAATAAATAATAAAAAATATTATAAACTAGCGCTGAGAATGATGATTTATGAATAAACTTAACATTATTTTATATTTTACATTTAAAAAAGCAATTGGGGGACGTATTTGTAAAGAAACGTACATATTTTAATTTAAAAGTAAAATAAAGTAAAAGCTTACGTGATGCTGCAAATTAAAGTGATATTAGCATAATTTCACCATAAATAAAGTAACATAAAACCTTATATTCTTATCATAAATCATAAACATGAATAAGTGACACAAATTTTGTGAAATAAAAAATAACAGGGGGAAAGTGTGCGAAATCTATATTACAACCTTTTCTCATCTACTGTATTTTTTTTTACCTATATATTTTATATATGTCTATTTCACTATTTGAACTTGGAACTGACAGCACTACAATAGCTCCATATGCCTTCTTCTATAATTCTTAATTGAATCTACTGTGGTGAGAATAATTGTTCAAGTGTTTTTAAGTTTCGTACATTTTGCTTTCCCAAGTATGCAATAGTTGTACCACAGTTAGGTGGGTTATATTATTGAATAAAGCTAAGTTTGGCTTTTTGATGGTACATTGTATGGTTTGATTGGTTGGGTTCAAGATCCGCAGTCATTGAAGGAAGACAAAAATAAGCAATAAGAGAAAAATTAAAAAAAGAGGTTTTTATTTTTAGAATGGTGCGGAGCCACCTTTAGACCTGATAACTGCTTTAATTCTTTTTGGCATACTATCTATATATGCTAGGCAATTATCTTTGGTAAATTTGTTCCATTCATCTGAAATTCTAGTGGCCAATTCTTCTTTTGCTGTGGGCCGAGTAGGATAACTGTCAAGACGGCGCTTAAGCTCAGTCCACACGTGCTCAATTGGGTTTAAATCCGGACTTTGGGCTGGCCAATCAAGTACCCTTTCAGCTGAGAACCCATTTTCGTTAAACCAATGCTTTGTGACTACTGATCTGTGAGGAGAAGCCTTATCTTGCTGGAACCTTACGTCTGCAGGTTTCTTACCATAGTACTACAGAGTGTCTAGCAGTGATGTATCAAGAATCTTCACATATTCCAGCCAATCAATTGTACCTTCGAGTATGGTAGTACCATAACCAGGGCCCTCGGATGTTATACAGCCCCAAAACATGACACCTCCACCATTATTTTGAACTTTAGGAGTGATTTGGTGAGGCTGCATGGTACCTGGCTTGTCTGACCAATAATAAGATACACCGTCTGAGCCCCACATGTTTACTCTGGTTTCGTCAGAGAAAATCCATTTACGCCAGTCACTTATAGAAAGATGTCTATGAGCCTTAGCCCATGCTAAACGGAGTTTCTGGTTATCCTTGCTAATCATATTGGTCTTAACCTTTCTTCTAGCCTTGAACCCTTTTCTTCTAAGCATTTTCTTAACGCCATCATTTGTCATGGAGACATTTTGAGAGGCTAAAAATTTGGCAGCCCCCTTAGAACCATCTATTCTACCATTTCAAATACTATTGGCTATGTATTGCTGAGTATTTTTGGTTACTTTTGGTGTTCTTCCGGGATGAGTTGGTTTGACAACTTTAAATAATTTTTGCTTGTAGTTACTGATGGTGCCTTTTGATACATTAGGCAACTGTTTCATAATCTGAGAGTAGGGAGTGTTCTGCTGGAGCAAAAGCTTGAGTGAATTTTGAGTATCGATGGGAAGAGCCTTGGTCATAACGTATTAAAGATGAAATTGGAGTAGAAGAGATATTTTAGGGGAACAAGAGAGATTTTGCATGTGTTTATATACTTTTGACATTATTTTCCGATAGCAAGAATGAATAGCAAATAATACGGAAAGTTTCGTTGAATTCCGAAGAATGTATAGGAAGATATTGTCGGTGGAATTTAGCTTATCATATTTCGACAAATTACAAAATTTCGGACTCTCAACTTTGAAGTCCGTCTCCTCCTTCCACAATAGTGTTATAGTTTACTTTGGACTACCATTAAATAGCGGAAAGTTTGAGCTTTTTAACAATATATTGGAAGTGTGATAATAAATTAGCATTCAGATTTAATATACCTATATGGCCATTTTCTGAAAACACTTGAACAATTATTCTCACCACAGTATGTTTCACAATGTATAAAAATAAGCAAAAACAACCCCTACAAAATTTTAAAGTAGAAAGCTCAACAAAATACACTTATTGTTCAAAGAAATCTCGGTAAATATTATATTCTACTACAACAAATCTCACATTTCATTAACATACAATTCAATTCCAAATAGTTTTGACATATGTAAGGTAAAATTGTACAATGGTCACCTGCATTATCACCAAAATTTTACGTATTATAAATGTCAAAACAAGCGGGAAAAGGGAGATTAAACTGGTGCGATTTCTTTAAAACTGATATGATTTGAAAATTGATACCATGGAAAAGTGGAACAAAAAAACAAAAAATTAACAAGCAACTTAATGCAAAGGTTGGGTTAAAAGGCATTGCAGATTATACTTTGGTTTTATAAATTACTTTTACGTACTTTATGGCTGAGGCATCAAATTTGCATTAGATTTTGCTGGGTGTATACTTGTATACTATGAAAAATGCTACTAAATTCTATAAGCACATTAGTAACAAAAAATATAACTAAAAGGAATAACACCGTACGAGTATTTTTTATTGTTCATAATGATATAATCTTTTTTTATGGGCTGCTAAAATTCTTTAAATTTTTTTGTTTCTGTTTTTAGTTTTCAAAATATAAATTCCGTGTTATTATATCGTCTTGTTGTGTACAATTGGCATTATTTATCAACTACATGTTACTTCATTAAACTTTTTTTATGCTCTATCATGCCTGAACTCTTGGATATGTTAAATTTGTGCGAAAAACAAACTGGTTACTATCAATGAATAAAACAAAATAGAAGCACCAGTTCAATGAGTCATGCCAGCCATCATATAACTCTTTGAAATTGACTTCACGTCTGTAGAAAAAATACTTTATTTTTCTTTTAAGTAAAAAAGTTACAGTTCCTCTTCAATTTTTAATTTTTTTCAAATTTGGCATTGTTTCTGTTTTATCTCTTTTTATTTTAGACGGCAATAAAAAAAAGACCAAATGCAATGGCTATATGGGTACAATCTTTATCCCATCAACCATACATATCCTCTTTTGTATTTACTGAGATTTCAGAATAGACACTTTACTATATTAGTTTATTTGAGAATAAAGAATTAAGAAAGCTTCATCACAACTTATAGTTTCATAAATAATAGAAAGAAAGAGGATTTAACGGTTACTTGACTTGTATATAAATCTCTACATTATATAGATTATTTGACATGTAAACAAAAATAAAAAAAGCATATTTTTTTGTCATAAATTTTTATATAACACTTATAGCATAAAGAACCGGATTGTAACGATAATTCACACTATGCTATACATTGGACATATAAATTTCCTAATTTAATAT
The DNA here is from genome assembly GCA_016758945.1 of Mucor plumbeus. Classification (NCBI taxonomy): domain Eukaryota; kingdom Fungi; phylum Mucoromycota; class Mucoromycetes; order Mucorales; family Mucoraceae; genus Mucor; species Mucor plumbeus. The sequence continues at coordinate 3,914 of JAEPRC010000461.1, forward strand.
ATACTTAGTTTGTTCGCCTTCACAAATAGACTGCTTCATACTTTAATTGAACACTGATATTAAATGTGATATCTTCTTGAATGTAATCCCGAAATAAACACTTCAAAATAATTCACTAACAATTCACCTGGGTGAATTATATATTATATGTGAATTACGATTTTCTGCCTAGTGCTATTCAAATTATTGAAAAGCATTTATAATGTAAAATGTGCATAATAGCGTAGAGTTTAGTTTACATATAAGTCAGCAATAATTTACAAATAATTCACTGATACTGATATTTATTAATTCGTTCGCCTTCGGAAATAGGCCATTCCATATTTTAACTGGGTACTGACATTGAATGCGATATCTTCTTGAATGTAATCCCGAAATAAAAACTTCAAAATAATTCACATACAATTCACCTATGTGAATTATGATTTTCTGCCTAGTGAATGGAAGTATTTCAATTAACAGTGCGTCAAAAAAACATATTGAAATTGCAATATGGGAAATACAATTATAACCCTTCTAAGTTTATTAAAGATAGTTTAAAAGTAAAGCAAGGTTCAAATAAATTCAGAGAATCTATTTGGTATTTATAGCAATTATTACATGTTACTAGCAAATTACCAATGGGGTAATTTGTGCATACTTAAATTATTAAGCGTGTGGGAGTGATTGATTATAGATGATTTATGTAATATTAATTATACAATTTGATATGATTCAATTTTTGATTCTCAATCAAAGATTTACTTCATAAATTTGATAGATTGAAAAATTGGTAGTATTTCACTACAAATAGGTTTCTATTTATAAACAAACGACATACTGGCCAAAACATTGATCAAAAATTGGTTGTAAAATTAAACACTCAAATTGATGCGTTAGTTTTTTATAGACACCAAATTGGCCCCTTTGAAAACTACTCTGAATTTTTGTTTCGCCGAAAAATACTGATTTTTCGTTGAAATAATCAAAATAATTGCTTACACTACAGCTTAAAACCTATGATAGCTGAGTCCCAAAATTGATTTCACAAATTAATCCAAAAACGATTCAAAAAACAATATTGTCTAATGACTCATGAGCTTCAGTTTAAATTAAGCTAGCGTAATAGATGGCTTTTGTACAGTCTTAAATTTTGCATTTTACTAAATAAAATTTGAATAAGTTTTTCACATTAGATTTTGCATAAAAGGCGATTAAAATTTTGGAGCTTTTTTGAAGACACACATCACTTTTTATAAGCATGTTCTAAGCTTAAATATTTTTTATAATGCGTAGCAAAAATATCTATCAAATGAGCTACTGCTGAACTTTTTAGTTACGGCTTCTGTAGAAAAAACAGGATTTTTGGCAATTTTTTTTTTAAGTTCAAATTTTAGGACGAGGGAATACTGGTCTTTTTTTTTTGGAGCGAAACCAAGAGTATTCTTTTTTTACACATTTTGAAGATATCTTTACAAAACCCCAACATTTTTTAAGAAAAAATTTAATTGGACCTAATAGAGCTCACTGAGATCTATAATCAGAATAAAAAACAATTGGTGCTCATCAATTTAAGAAACTACTACAAAAGTGTCCAAATTTCTTTCATACTTCAATATTTTATAGAAAGCTTCAAAATGAGTAAGTTTTATTATTAGAAGCTGTTAATACAGCTTAATTTTTCGGAAAGATATGAGTGCTTAAGAGTTTTAATTTTTATTTTTTATAGGAAAATAAGTTTTTTATTAAAATTATTTCATTGTTTAATGTCCTACTAGCAGTTTTAGTTTTTAATATTGAAATACTTGTAAAAATCTGAAACATTAGCATTGAATACGTTATGCCAACTGCAAAAAATAGGATATTTTTGGACACTTGTTTTTAGATTAAAGGTGAACATCTCAGGTACATTGGAGTGTAATTTTTCTTGGCATTATTTAGTAAAAATACGATAAGCAGCGATGATAAATCAGCTTCATCAAAAAACGACTAAGAAGGAAAACATTCAGAAAGCACGCTTTTTTTACAGTTTAATATAAAGCTTGGGACTTTTATGAGCAAAATCCAACTTAACTCTAGCTAAGCATATATACACAACTAAATTCTTTTAGAATGAATTAAGTTGAAGCTAAATCACCATTAGAGGGGCTGCAGTCCTAACTACTATCTCGAAATATTCTCGTCATAGACGATCTTGTTTCAATTTATTAGACTCTTTTTTGCAAAATTAACAATGACCTGTCAGATTTAGGAATTATAAATTAAGATAGCCGGCGAAACCATGTTGCTTTACACTCATTTATTATTATGACACATACTAATCTACTAGTATATCACAGAAGCATTCTTTTATAATTATATATGCACAAGATTCATGCATATTATATTCATTCTAATTCTAGTTGGTATTTGCATATAGTATGTTGCATGCAGCAATAATTATCATAAAAATACTAGAGTTTTTGATGCAAGGTTCAGCGTAGTACAATTTACAAGTTTAGAAAAACATCCATACGGAATAAAATTTGAGAAGGCCAGTATTTGAAAAAGAAAAATACATTTGGTTGATGGATGTCAGATACTGAAACTGCCAAGATAAATCAAGTTTCAATGCTCATAAAAGCTATTAATATTTCTCTTATAAGGCTTTAAAAAAGCCAATTATGATGTTTGAATTGAAATTTACTGTATTCAAGTTGATAAAATGCTTCATAAAAAACTGCATCAAATACTAAAACTTATTCAATCATCCTACATGATCTTGTAAAATTGAGAACGAAATATAAGCTAGATTTCCTGGGGAAAAGCGGAAGGTTAAACAATCTTTCATCTTGAAACTATACAACATCTTGCATAAAATATTTTGAAAGGAAAAAAAATGAAAAAGGTAGAAGCTCAAAATTTAACCCAAACCGCCCCAAACATGTGTGTTTATATCTTGTATTATGAGCCAATTCAACGTTTTGAGGTTTGCATTACAAGTATTCTGATCCAAACAACAACAGCAACAGCAACAAAAGGCTTGATTTCTGAGTTGTAACCCACGAAATCTACAATTTATGCTTAAACAAGCCACTTAGATGAAGAGTCAGCGCTTGACTCTTTTTTTTTTTGTAACCATATCCCATCATTAAACACATAAAAAGATCTCCCCACTTTTTTATTGAGTGAAACCTTAACCTCTTTCAACTTTTTTTTTCTAATCAAAAATGGCCAATATTCACGACAAGTACCAATCCCCTTTGACTTCCCGTTATGCCTCCAAGGAGATGGCTTACAACTTCTCCGAAGATAAGCGTTATGCTACTTGGCGTCAGCTTTGGACCAATTTAGCTATTGCCGAAAAGCAAGTTGGTTTGACAGATATCACCGACGAAGCTATTGAGCAAATGAAGGCCAACATTTTCAACATTGATTATGCTGTTGCTGCCGAAGAAGAAAAGAAGCGTAGACATGATGTTATGGCTCATGTTCACACATTTGGTCTTGTTGCTCCTGCTGCTGCTCCCATTATTCATTTGGGCGCTACTTCATGTTATGTTACAGGTAATATTATTATGGGTACGGTGCATTTGTGTAAGGTTTTCTAATTATACATATTAAAATTAGATAATGGTGATTTGATTATTATCAGAGATGCTTATGATTTAATTATCAAGAAGCTCGTTCATGTCATTGATATTCTCTCCAAGTTTGCTGAAGAATATCGTGCTTTGCCTACTTTGGGATTCACTCATTTCCAACCTGCTCAACTTGTTACTGTAGGTAAGCGTGCCACTTTGTGGATTCAAGAATTGTTGTGGGATTTGCGTAACTTTGAACGTGCTCGTGATGACCTTAAGTTGCGTGGTGTCAAGGGTACTACTGGTACCCAAGCTTCTTTCATGGCTCTTTTCGAAGGTGATCATGATAAGGTTGAGGAATTAGATCAATTAGTCACTGAGCTTTCTGGTTTCAAGGAAGCTTATCCAGTTTGTGGTCAAACTTACTCTCGTAAGATTGATATTGATGTCTTGCATCCTCTCTCTGGCTTCGGTGCAAGTGCTCACAAGATTGCTACTGATATTCGTCTTTTGGCTAATTTGAAGGAAATTGAGGAACCTTTCGAGAAAGACCAAATTGGTTCATCTGCTATGGCTTACAAACGTAATCCCATGCGTTCTGAACGTGTTTGTTCTCTCTCTCGTCACTTGATGATTCTTGTCAACGATGCTCTTCAAACCAGTGCTGTTCAATGGTTTGAGCGTACTTTAGATGATTCTGCTAATCGCCGTATTTCTTTGCCTGAGGCCTTTTTGACTACGGATATTGTTTTGACCACTCTTCAAAACATTTTTGAAGGTATGGTTGTCTACCCCAAGGTAATTGAGCGTCGTATTTTACAAGAATTGCCTTTCATGGCCACTGAAAATGTCATTATGGCTATGGTCAAGAAGGGTGGCGATCGTCAAGAATGTCACGAAGAAATTCGTGTCTTGTCTCATCAAGCTGGTTATGTTGTCAAGATGGAAGGTGGTGAAAATGACTTGATTGAACGAATCAAGAATACTAAATACTTTGAACCTATTTGGGCTGATCTTCCCAAGTTGTTGGATCCATCTACCTTCATTGGTCGTGCTCCCCAACAAGTTGATAACTTCTTGGCCAAGCATGTTAAGCCTGCATTGGCTCCATATGCTGAAGCCCTCAAGGACAATACCAAGGCCGAGTTATCTGTCTAAATTACATTTTGAAAAAAAAAAGAAAAAAAGAGCTACCGTAAAGAAGTACAAGCTTCTTTGTTATTAATATATATTCTATAAAAAAGACACAATTGTACATTTATTACCATGAAAAGAAACGATTCAAAAATAAACATATGTTTTTCATTTTCAGAATATCTATTGCAACATTTTGAAGCGTCGGTTAAATATAATTGTTTTGAGCATGAGATCAATTCATAAAAAAAAAAACGATTATATTAAAAGATTAGCATCTAGAAACAACCCTTTGTTCATCCAAAAGTTATTCATAATTTGTACGAATTTGTATTCTCACTTACTGTAGTCTAGATTTCATTCTTTCTTTATTACAGTAACACCGGAGTTCAAAGAGTAATAACCCCATGGTGTCATGTAATAAATAAGTTTTATTTATAATGATTAATCTTACCAATTGTTAGTAAAAGGCTAAAATGTCAAAAAATAATAATAATAAAAGAACAAAATAATAAAATAGAATGAAGACTGAAAGAAAGAAAAAGGCGAGGCCGAGAATACGAAAAATGTATATATTTATGCAAAATACAACAATGGCCATATTTTAGATTTTGGTCGACATTTTTAACTCTTCAAGGATTTTTACAACCCATATTTGGCAGTATTTTTTTTTTTTTTAAAAATAGTACTAATTAAAAATATAGAATATAAAGTGTTCTATAAGATAGTAATTACTTTTGAAGTTTACTATATGAATTTGTTAGAGATTTATGTAAAAGCTTAATTTTAGTTTTTTTTGGAAAAAATTTAAAAAATTGGCTTACCGACTCATAACAAACAATGCCAACATCAAGTAAGCTTCATTTAAAATATATAATGTGTGCATACACCTTAGTAAACTGCCCCTTTTTTAGAATTTTCGTAAGTTGAGATTTTGAATGACATATTATTATTAGGGTGACCAAAGTATTATCGATTTTTTTTTGTCGATTTTTTCTCGAATTTATGAAAAGGCGATATTTGTGTCTATTTAATAAATACTAGAGAATATAATTTTTACAAAAAATAAAAAAAAAAAATCAACAATATGGCAAGGTAAATTTGATTTAAAATTGTGCTCTAAAAAAAGATTGAAATGTATCAAATCATTTTTATTGAACAGTAGAAGTAGACATATAATGTTGGAAGCAAAGCGTTTTTCATTAAAGCATCATGTGCGATAAGCTTTTTTCTCTAATTCGAGATGAAGAAGATTACACAAACATCTTGGGGATTTTAATCCAGTCATATTGCATGAAATTCGCATCAAGATACACAAGATCGAATTATTGGGAATTATTATACCTTTTTGAATGCCATTTGCTTTTTTAAATGTATTAAATTAGATATAAAGATCATGGTTATACTTTACACAATATGTTACATGAAAAAACCTTGTTTTCTGATTATCATAATACAATATCAACAACAATTTTTATAGTAGTAAAATTGTGCTGCAAAACCTCAATGTATATATTGATATGTGTAACAATCAGGGATATCTCAAGCGTAAATAATAATCTTTTAGTGAAAAACAGAAAGTCAATGCCATTAATAAAAACCATTATTTTTACATACATATTTATTTAAATTAGATTAGAGCGATATGATGATTAGGAAAAAAATAATAGTGATTAAAAATAGTAGTACATTAGAATATATAATTTATAAGAAAATAGATTTAATTAATAAGTTCCCTTGACTTGACCATCTTCCGAGACCTCTCTAGGAGGAAGCTCACCAGACAATTCTTCAAGACTCTTACCCTTAGTTTCAGGAATAAGTAATGAAGAAGCAAGACCAGACAACATGAAGAGAGCAAAGATTTGCAAAAGATGGTTGATCCATTTATTAGGGCCACCAATATCTTTCAAAAGGCCAAAACCAACTTGAGCAATAATGGCACCAACCTTACCAGAGGCAGCAGAGATACCATGAGCAGTGGATCTGTAGCGGGTAGGGAAACATTCACCAGGAACGATAAAGGTGGTAGTATTAGGACCAAAGTTGAAAAAGAGTTGAGTAATGGTATAAAGAACAATGAAAAGAACATTAGAAGTAGCAAGGATTTTATCGTAAGCGAAACCCAAGATAATGAAAAGGATAGTAAGCATAGTGAAACCCATAATTTGAATTGTTTTGCGACCAAGTTTATCGATAGTAAAGACAGAGATCCAATAACCAGGAACACTACCAAGCAAGTTAATAATAATGTTACCAACACAAGTACGGAAGACAGCAGTGTAAGGATCAGAATCGCTACCGAAGCCAATATTGGACAAGATGATAGAATTGTTCAAACCAAGACCATACCATGCGACATCAAGAGCAAACCAAGAATAAGCTGTACCGAGCAAAATTTTACCATTTTGCCATTGGCCAAAATGTCTACAGAAATCTTTCCATGAAGCTTTGGGAGATGTATTGGTACGAGCAATAGCAATATTATCAGTGTAATCACCAGCAGAGGCACCCTTTTCAATGAAAGCCTTAGCATCACGGATACCCTTTTCAACCTTTTGCTCAACGTCAATAGTGAAACGAGGGGTTTCAGGGATAGTGAGACGATAGTAAAGAGCACAGACACCAGGAACAGCACCAAGACCAATGACGAGACGCCAAACATAATCCAATTTACTAACATCAGCCTTGATAGCGCTTTGGAAAGCAGCTGTACAGATCAAACCGACAAGACCAGCAGCCAATTGACCAATACCCTGCATGGCAAAGACAGCAGCCATCATAGCACCACGACGCTTAGTAGTAGCAAACTCTGATGTAATAACAGAAGAAAGAGGATAATCACCACCAATACCAACACCAACAATAATACGCCAGAAAGTAATAACACCCCAGAAAGAAGCAGCAGGACCATTACCAGCAAGAGCTTGACCAACAGTACCAATAATAATAATCATTAATTCAACACCATACATTCTCTTACGGCCAACACGATCAGCAAGATAACCGAAAGCAAGCTGACCAACAACGGTACCAACTGAACAAGATACTTTAATAGCAGTGTCAACATTGTAAGGAGTTTTGTTGTTATTTGCAGAGAAATAAACGAAACCAATCATGGTAGAAACCAAATTAATAGCGAAAATATCATAAGCATCAGTAAAGAAGCCGATACCTGATACAATACAAGCACGAATATGGAACCAACCAAATTCAGCATTATCAATCTAATAAATAGTTTAGTTTTTCTACATGTCTAAAATTGAATTTCTAGTAAATAAACATAAATATGTATGTACCTCTTCCAATGCAATACGACGACGCTCAAGTGCTTCTAAAGCAAGCTGATCGTGGCTAATAGCATCTTCCATTTGAATGGTTTTATGCTCTGTTTCAAAAGACATTTTAAATTTAATGAAAGACAAACAAGATGAAATCCAAACATTGATAACATTTTCAAGATTGATATATATATAGCTAATTTTCAATCGAGTTGTACAATGACAATCTATATGTCTTCTTTTATTATAGTAATTGAAATAATCCAATCGTTTTAACCATGTGGTATAGTCTATTGTTTTTATATATATAAAATGGTGTATACAAAAACTTGGTAAAATAGTTGCATTCCTTGTAGCACAAGTGAATTTCATCCAATCATACATGAAATATGATCCACGCTTGAATTTGCTTTGTCTTTATGTCAATCTTTTTACATTTTCTCTGTATTCTATTTCGAATTGTGTATCAAATGATTTTTTACAACGAATCTTGAATCATCCGTTATTGGGCATATTTACGAAAAAAAGATTTTAGTTACAAGTAGATCTCTGTTGAACAAAAGAATAAAGAGAAGGCTGAAAAAAGAGATTTTGACATTGAAAGGTAATCATATAAGAATCCCAAAAATGCAATGTCTTTAGATCAAGTTTGTAAAATATTGGTAACTTGGGATCAAGAAATTACTAAATCTATAATAGTAGCGTTAGTAGCGTTATATAAATTATGCCATTGGACCGCGTGATAATCTTTTATGCTTCAATTTTTTTTTTTCAAATAGATTTGTATATCAATCATACATGTAGCCAAAACATGGACATTACTACTGATTGTATATTTAATATCGTCACATTTGTGAACAAAATACTATTATTTTTATATATAAAAATTGTAGTGGACAAAAGCACATGCTACAGTCTTTCACTATGGATCAACGTAAAATAGTGGTTGGTTTAGGACCCACGTTTGCTGTTGGAAACAAAAATTATAGTGACACAATAGATGTGGAGCGCAGCATCTCAATTAATATGATACAGTTGGTTTTCTTGTTTGTATATATATATATATATATATATATATTATATACTGTTTATACACATCAACACATGGCATCTCAAACAAGTGTTATATATATTGCATGCATGTAAATATGAGACAAAGCCGGGTTTTCTCATCGTTCACATGGACGTGTGAGATTTATGATTATAACCATCTATATCTTTAAACATTAAATTGTATAACTTGTTCCATATTACTTGAAGCAAAGTTAAATATGCACTAAGACCATGTTGTGGTGAATTTCATTTCAATTATATTTCATCTCTTTGACAGACGTTCCAACAAAATAAGATGATTTAGTATATAATTCTTTGTATGCAAGGTATATCAATATGTTTGTACATGAAAAACAAGTATCCAATCATGTCTATTGTTATTATATCTTCGTTTAGTATCTCATATTTCATTAAAGTTAATAGTCGGGGTAATGGAATCAATTGCAACAAAAAGCATCATTTTTACCTATAAAAATATTGGATGATCCTTTGAAATTAAACTTTTTAAAAGACATAGAGAAATGGCATATTTCCACTTACAAAATAAATCACTCGAATCAAGAGAAGCCATACGATCTAAATTATCTATTTCGATTTGACGATTTAAAACTTTTTTTGATTGGCACATTTTTCAATAATTGGTTACGCCTTGAGGTATTTGTTTTATAAAAAATGGTACCTGGCGTACAAATATTTATTTTTGTTATAAGCAATGGTTAGATTTTCTTCTTCTTTTCAACTAGTATATCGTATATAAATACTCATTCCTTCTAATGGTGTTTATCTAACGCAAGAAAGAAAAGAGGGATTTTAAAATGCAATTATTATATTCGATTTAAATTTTTCGTTTCTAGGGTCCTACTAAATAAATTTCGGTACCTGGTTGCTAAGTAAAAATTGGTTCCTGGTTGCTAGGTTTGCTGAATGTCAAAATCTTTTTTAAATTAGTTGCCATGGTTTAATATCAGTTTGAAACAAATGCAATATATATCTTATAGACAGTTTTACTATATTCAGAAAAATGATAATAACAATAAATTTTTTTTGTTGATCTCCTCTATATTTCAGGTACAACAGCAACAATAGCAGCAAGTTGGTTTCTCGGGGTGTACATAACATTTATATCGATTGGTTCACATGGCAACTTACGATGTTTGTAACCATTGCCATCTATCGGGCTCGAATACTCCAAGAAGAAAAAAAAAGGGGGGGGGGGAGGGGAAGAGGGGATATTTATGATCTAAGCATTTTTGAGTGTATATTCCGTACCTTAAATGCACAAGAAATATATAAAACAATAAAAATGTAACTGAAACTAAAATTGCATCTTGGTGTAAATAGCAATTAATTACTTTTGGACATGATAACAATTAAGATAGTTTCTTCGGAGTATATACGCCAAGTGATATAATTTATCATCATCATATCATCGTTATAAATGTGCCTGATTTTGTTATTATACATACACCCGGGTAAAAGGTAAAAAAAAAAAAAAGAAAAAAAAAAAGAAAAAAAAAAAGAATAATATGGTTAAATGAAAATCCCCTTATTTTTTCCCTTCAACTTAAAATAACATTACAGAAAGGAACAACTTTACTTCAAATTATGCATAGCAACCTTGCTTTAATTATACATTTTTTAGGATAATCAATTCAATTGAATTGGAAAATGTGCGAATTGTTTTCTTATAAATAAAAACTTTAATTGATTTTTTCTTGTCGTCAACTGTACGTAAAAAACACGATGTCATGACGATAATCCAGTGTATATATTTAGGATGATAAAGTAACAATGTACTCTTACGGAAACTATAACGGATTTTGATTTAAGCGCCCTAAATAAATATTGTCTGCCAGGCGCGTCATAGTTTACATGTATACAATACTTAATTAATTAAAGCACTAAAAGCTATGTACAGTACATAATTGTGTACATTTACAATATCAATGTCAATTGTTCAAATTTAAGCTTTGAACAGAAAAAATTGAATTGATATTTAACAATATGTTATATACTTCGGGGTCTGGTCTTTTGGTCTGGATCCAATGTAACCACCAGTACAAATGTAACCTCAAGGTTAGAAAATAAAATTTTTTCTTTTTTTATATTGTAAAAATGACAGGATCTCTTGGTTTTTATATATTTTTTATTAGAAAATTAATAATAATAATAATAAGTTACATAAAGAATTGTTTGTGATGAATGTATATATAAAAAAGAAAGGATTCTTTTTTCTGATTTCTTTGCCTTGATTTTATATGTATAGATGTTGGTTGTGTGTGTGTGTGTGTGTGTGTGTGTGAGAGAAAGCATGGGGGTTTTTTTTTACTATAATTTTTTTTGTGGATTTTCTTTGAAATGTATAAATAATCAATTCAGTTACGAACTGGATTGGGTTCAATGTACACAGCAGAAGCCAGATCTCGGAATGAATCAATAAATATAGGAGTATGTTTAAATCTGCCAAATCCTTGTAAAGCTTCAAATTCGTCTTGTGTTAAATGGAGTTCTTTTAATATTGGTGATGGAGGGGTAGTTGCTGTTGTTGGTGGTGACATTGGATGCAATATTGTTGTTGTTGTTGTTGTTGTTGATAATCTTCTTCTTCTTCTTCTACTAATAAGGGGTCCTTCTTCATCAGAAGAATCCGCAGCGGTTGTATTAGATGACATGATAAATTCAGGTGTAGTCTCAGGTTCATACTTAATAGTTGAAGGTCTTAATTCTCTCATATTTGTAGGAGTAGTAGTCATTGAGGGTTCCAATGACGGAACACTAGTCTCACTAGTAGAAGTAGTTTCATTAGCAATATCAGTATTGGTGTTCGTGGTGGTATTTGCAGTAGAAGAATTAGCAGAAGGTGATTTGCTACGCGATTTATGAGTTTGAGTGTGTTGCATCATATTATCAAATCTACTAAATCTTCTAGTACAACCAGGTACTACGCATAAGTAAGGTTTCTATTTTTAATATTAGAAAAAAAATCGAATTGAACTGTGAATTGAATCTTATAAGTACCTCGCCAGTGTGTTTACTAATTAATTCAAAGAAAACCATATATATTGAATTAATACAATACCATCTTCACCTACACAAGCTTTTTTCTCTCTTTTTTTTTTTTTTTTTTTTTTTTTTTTTTTACTTACCGAGTATGTCTTGCCAAATGTTCAGAACGAGTAAAAATCATATTACAATTATTATATCCTGTACATTGAAACAGTTTTTGCTTTGCACGTTGCTTTTTTGGTGGATTGGTGGTTGTAGTAGATGGTACTGCAGGCATGTTTTGCTTATATAAAAAGAATAATTAAAGAAAGTGAAATAAAAAGAGAGCGAAAGGATTTAAGGGGGTGGGACACCTTCTACATCCTTTTATATGGATTTTTCTTTCGTGGAGTTCAAATAAGTTGTAAAAAAACTTTTTTTTTTTTCTTTTTCATATAGAAGTTTGGGTGGGGGGAGAAGGAAGGGGGAGGACAAGGGCCTCGATTTAAATGGCATGTACATGAAGAAAAAAATACAAGGCCGGGAGTTACTCAGGAACAACATATTTGCTCATAATACAGTCATCATATCAAATTTACTCTCGTCTATCTTTTCTTCTTTAGGATTATACACTTATTTTTATTGCATAAATCCAATTCAAATTTCGCCAATGTTCGTTTTATTAGGGGTATAAAAGAACCAGGTTTTACTTGGGCCAAAAATGCCAATCGGATGATTCAAAAACTACACTTATGGTAATTATGGTTTTAAATTTAAGCGGCAATTAAAGCACATGTGTAGACCATCACGGTGGCACTAGTAGATCTTGAGTGATTAGCTCATTGTGGTGTGATTCAGTAATCTTTTCTTCATAATTAGTTGCATATGCACTCTTATTTCTAACATTCAATAAGATGAATATCTAGTTCTGGTAAATAAAGTAGTAAATTTATACTTTAAATAGGTTCTTTATAATCTAGACTTCACCTTTTTTCTTCTTACTAGTAGGTTTCATAAGCATCTACTCAATTTATATACAGTTTACTGATGAATCATTCTGGAAGTCAAATAGACATGGGGCATAAACACTTTTCCTTTTTCATCCAGAAGCTATAAGTAGACAAATATCTATTTAAAAGATTTTGTTTTCGGTATTAATTCATTTAATTTCAACTCTTAATATGAATTTTCATTTGGCTACCCCCATTGTTTTATCAATAGCCTTGCTGCTAGTAATTGTGGACAAGTAAAGGTTTTTGAAATTATGAAACTTTTTTTAAGATTCGCTTTTGGGGTTGAAAATCCGATAAATAAGCTTCAAACAAGTTCATGTAGTTGCAACAATTAATGCCGTTATATCTATATTGCTTATTCAGATTTGCATCCTGATATGCACAGGCGTTCATGTTATATATGAAAAATAAAGAAATTCATATACTAACTAGGGTAATAAAATGTTAAAGTATAGCAAAAGAAGCAAGCCAGAGAAAAAAATATCATCTGACTCAAACACAACCTCTCGTTTCCTCGCACTCTTCACAATAAAATCCGCATTATCTAAGCTGAGATCGAGGGTCGGATCACCTTATAATTGACAAAAAAAAAAAAAAAAAAAAAAAAAAGAATTCGAGGCAAAAAAAAAAAGATAATAAATAGGGTCCATCAATTTACATCTTTTATCTTCTCTATCTTTTTTATAAAGCACCACATTTACGAAATGCAACTGCAAGAGTTTCCATTTGAATTGTTACTACAAGTTTTATCACATTTAAATTATAAAGATGTTTTATCTTTTGTCCAATGCAACACTACTTTATACAACCGCTCAATGCAGGAATCTTTTTGGTTTGATCTTTGCCGTTTACATGGCATCCATTATAATCATCCCGATTCAAGTTGGAAAGAACTATATCAATCTAACGAACTTACCAAGATGTGCCCTCACTTGGATCAGTCTTTGTTCGACGCCTTATCAGGAAAGAAGCAGTTACTTTGGACTCGTCCCTTTTCAAAGACTGGAAACTATAGCCTTTGTTTACATCCTTCATGCGATTATTTTGGTAAGCGCCTAGTAATAACAAGTTTATATAAATCCAAATGTTTCTAATAGAAACTATAAAGGGGAATCCGATCAATACAATAATCACTACCATCACCATAAACATGCCATCGTATTAAAGTTATCTCCGTTACACACCTTAGAGTTATGGTGCAACTCTTGTGTAAAGGCAGTATGTTTCCTTTAACCTAATTAAATTTAATTTCATTTTTCTTACATTTATCTTAATATTTAGATTGGCTTCAATAGCTTCGCTAATCATTTGAATAATGGCTTGAAAACTGAGCATTATTTTATGAAGAAACTTGTACAGGATATTGCTACATTTAAGCCAACTGAGGATGATGATTTATTACAATCTTATATTGATAAAGGGAGACAAAGTATTGAATATACTCTTTATCAAATTCAGTCAAGATATTCCAGTATGCATATTGTCGATAAAAAATGGTATGATTCCTGGTTAGCATTTATTTCAGGTTAGTTTATAAAAATACTGTTTTTGACAGGAATTTTCAATACTGACATGCAGTACCTCAGGAAAATCAAAGGTTTGCCCGGGCTCGTTAACGAACGAAAAGCTTTTTCTTCCGGAAGGGTTGAAACTTGATCCTACTTTGACATTGGGTACAGATTTTGAATTGGTCGGAAGTTTGACCCGTTGGTACATTGAAAGAGTTTACGGTATTAAAGAGGGTAAAATCATATCGGCTAATGATTTACCAAATGATGCGGATTATTGTAAAATGATTCATAAGATTAAAATTAGACAGCAAATGAATCATGCTACCAGATACCCTACTACTATTTTAATAGAATAACTATCATCCCATTTCATTTCATTATCATATTGTGCCGCATTAGAATCTATATTATTTAAAATAAAATTATTATTTTTGTCATCATACTCTCATCCTGCTGTATTCATCATTCAACCTCTTTGCAACTGCTTCAAATAAAATATTGCAAATAGTTACGAAACTAAATCATTCTAAATAAAAGGTTCAATTTTGGACATTAATTTGCATTAATTTTTTTTTTGACATTTTTAATAAATCCTGCAAATCGAACCAGAAATTTGAATACAGAAAAGTTATTCATATTATCATATACAGTATACATTACTACAACGGCCAGTTGTTGCTGCTTATTGGGAGAATAAACAGCACATGCATGCTTAATGCTTGTATTGTCAATTCAAAATTCTCCTCAGCCAATATATATGGCTGAGTTTTTTCAGTTTGCTCACATTTTCTATTAAAATTATACAGTAAGGGTAATGCAAAATATATATATCTAACAATCTGAAATATGAGTAAAGGAAAAAAAAATATGTAAAAAAAGTATAAATTAAAATAAATTTTAACATTAAATACAGCTGAAATTTACAATGCGTAAGAATTCTCTAGACAAAAAGAATCAACAAAGTAGACGCTAAGACATCACCAGCATTGTAATTGTAATTAGCTGTTGCTATTTATTATAAGAAAGAAAATTTTATTTGAAAGAAAAAATAATGCATAGAAGATTTGTAATTATACCACACCACTGCGTCAAATAAATTATTGTGTGAACTTAATAAAATTCACCACCGTCATGCAACATATTGCATAATCAAAATGATATAAAATACAAATAAAGAGATGCTTAAAGAGTTTTTCTCCTTGGATTTAATAAATGTAATTCCTTATTCCTCATAAATTTACAAGAAAATTTTGTAAATTCAATTGAAGTATTCAAATTAAAAACTATTTTACTACCTTGTTTCAATTTACAATGAATTGCTTCATTCGTAACTACTATATTAACTTATCGCCGTCGAAGATAACCTATAAGAAAGTAAGCAAACTCCTCGCAGGAGTAGTCCTGGACCTGTTAGATTGTCATATGAATTTTTGTATTTGGTAATGCAGTTCCTTCCATATCAAGACTTAAATATTAGTAGTATACAACAGAGCATTGCTGAAAAACAAATTTCCCAGTTCCTGGAATGAATCAGTGATGTGTTTACTCTACAAGGAAGGTGATCCAACTTTAATGAAAAATTATCATTCTCTATCATTAGCCAATATGGATTACGAACTCTTTACCAGGATTATCAATAGCCGTGTCATGCAATTTTCTATCAAGCTCATCAATCGTCATCAACTCGGATTTATCCCAGACAGATTTATTGCAGGAGATGATATGATCTGTCAAGTTATTATGGAAGATGCACAACGCAAGTGAATTATTGTGGAACAGCATGGTAATGTTCCTCACCTTCACACCTTAGATGCTGATATTGGCCTTCTTTTGGACCAAGAAAAGGCATATGACCATGTGAACTTGGTTTATCTACAAAAGGTGTTATTGAATTTGGCTTTCCCCGAAAACTTGTCAAATGTATCTACAAGTTAATGGCAGACAGCCTCGTTAAAATTAACATCAATGGTCATCTATCTACTGCATTCCCTAAATTACGAGGTCTTAAACAAGACGACCCTTTACCACCTATTCTTTACAAACTGGCCTTTGAGCCCTTTTTGCTGGCCATCATCAATGATCGTCAGTTTCAGAGATATACAATGGGTTCTCAAAGAACCAAGGTTTTACGCTACGTCGACGATGCTCTAGTTTTTGTACGTAACTCTCAGGATCTAACAAGACTAGAACGTCACATGGCTCTCTATTATCGTGCTTCAAATGCCAAATTCAATAATGATAATAAGGTGCAAGCATTCTCGGTGTCCGGGCGCGACACTTGGAACAAATGGAATCAAGAACTGTCTAGGCTACAGATAACTCATCTATACTCAGTTAAAGATGATGAATCTTTGATTTATTTGGAATTCCCGCTAATTCAGAGCCGAATTCAAAGAGTTAATTATGTAGAGTTTTTACTTAAAAAAAGTGAAAACTGCGGACCAAATCCATTCCACTCGTTCTTTATCGGTAGTGGGCAAGGCAACGGTATTGAATTCTCTAACTTTGTCAAAACTATGGTATATATTACGAGTAACTCCCTTAAAAGTCGAGGATTTCAGGCAACTTCGCTCCTTGGCTATCCAGTTCCTATGGAAAAATATATTTCCTGTCATTCCATGGAGTGTATGGACTTTGCCAAAGACTAGCGGTGGTCTAGGTGTCATTGATATTCAAATTCAAGCATCAGCTTTATACTTTCGTTGGCTACAACCATTTCTGGCTTATGATCAACCCTATTATTATCAATATTCATCATGTTTCATATTTGCTAAGCTATCATATTCGTAATGTCAACCAATGTCAATTTCATCCAATGCCGTTGCTATTTCCATGTTCTCGTTCACAGGGTCTACGGAAACAAAGGACTGGCATCCTTGATATGCTGTATAAAGCTGTTGAATATATCCCTCGTTCCTTTTTTGATATCTGTATTAATTCTGCTATGGCCATGGTCCTTCCATTGCAAGCTGATTTCTACGTCCTTCCATCGTCCACTCTTCCAATTCCTATCAAGGTAAAAAAATGCTGTTTTCTGATGTGTTACAATATGACTCTTGCCAAAACTTTGTTCTATGGAAAGATACTCGAGATCCCTTGTTTTTACTTTGGAAACAGGCATCCTCAACGGTATTCAAAGGTCTGGCTTCCGGGAAGTTTACATTTCAACCGTACTTCCTCTGAGTGTGTAGCTCGTCTGCATTGAAAAGCTCCGCGGTTTCATTTATTCCATTTGTCAATCATCTGCAGCTTCCGGAAGGTCAATCCCTTGCTAATTTGAAAGTATCTGCTAAAACGTTTCGTTTGTCAATCCAATCATCAGTAATTCCTCCTCTATCTCTTCGCAACATTTCATCCAGTGCCTGGAAGCTTTTTTAGTCTTTATCATTCACTGTCATTCAGTGCAATATGATTTATTGCTTGATTACAGGATGTATTCCACATCGTCATCTTCTAAATCGCATTATGCCTGCTATCTTTGATTCTCCTCTTTGTCCTGTTTGTTTGTCATCTGTGGATTCGGTTACTGACTTATTGTTTCACTGCCCCAACAAAGAAAAAGTTTGGCAAGGTGTCATCTTCGAGTTCTTGTGGCCTACCGCTTCGATCTCTGATATCAAAGAGGCTCTTTTGTCCCTGGGGTTTCCCAATATTTGGTATTGCCAACGTAAAGAAATTATTCCATACAGAAACCTTATCATTACCTTTTTTCAGCTTTGGCTTCCCCATACGCGTTTTATTTTTGATCAAATTCCGCTGTATCCTACTGTTATTTTGGCTACTATCCGATCCAATGTCCTTCAGACCATTGAAGAGGATTAGTACATCAGTACCGTTCCCTTCTGTATCTTTTGCATCTTACTGACAGATTTATTCTAGTTATTCTATTTTTTTTCATCTCTTTTACTTTAAAACTCTTTCTCAAATCTTAAATCTCAATTGCACCCGCCTCTTCGGTGAGACTTTTCACTCTCATCGTACACAGATCAATCAATAAACGCAATTTTTAAAAAAATAGCTACTAAATTTTTTGATTTAAACATCCCCTACATACCATTACATTGCAAAAAGTAACAATTTTGAGAACTTTTCTCAAAAATTTCATACCTCTCGGTTGTGGCGGTAACTTAAATTCAAAATTTTCTAATGATGAAAAAATTGGTAAAAACGATCCTAAATTTTTAAAATGCAGGATTGACATCCAAATTGTATAGTAAGTTGGATAACTCTACTAAATAATGTTAATATGAAATTTAATTCTGCATCTAACCATATATTTATTTAAACCGTTTATCGCCAAAAATTTTGTAAAAAAAGCAAAAACATAAAAATCAGTTTTTAGTGATTTTAAAAATAACGTTTTAATAAAGTTTTATGATTAGCTGTACACACAAATAAAGCAAAAAAATACTTATTATTTGAGGTGTTATTCGTTACTCTAGCTCTATTTTTCATAGAGTTATTAGCGTTCTTCGAAAAAGTCAAATTTTGGACGAGGGTATACAAGGGGAAAATTCATAATTTTTGGAAATTGATTTTATGCTAAAATATAATAAAGCTAAATGAAAGAACCATTTTTGGTCTATAAAGTATATGATTAAACGGTTGCTATCTCGAGTTACAGTCCATTGAAGTTGCGTTTTTGTACGCTTTTAATGGAAATAGCTCTATAAATAGTGTATGAGTTTAATTGGGATTTTTGGTAGATTTATTTTACTTCTTTGTATGTCTGTTTTGAAATATTATTATTCTATATTGCTTTAAAATTGCAAGAGATATCAGCTGGAAAGTAGATTTTGTGGCAATTTTCTCGGTACTTTAAAATACAGTCCGCATAAAACGGACTTTTATAATTTGGGCCCTGTAATTCAAGCTCAATATGTAGTAAATCTACTACTTTGAAGGGATTTTTAGGTACAGTATTTAGGGCAACATTGTAAAAAGTATTCCAACGTATGCACTATGGCCTCCTGTATGCTCCCAGAGCACATGGTTGTGCTCAAATGAGAGCATCCCAGGTATTGACTGCAAATTCAATTAATGAAAAGTTAAAAAATAGTATTTTCGAATATAAATTCCCTGTGCTTGGTTAATTACAAGTTTTTTTAACGTAAAGCATCATATACAGTATATGAAGATTTTATTGGAAAGATGTAACTCTATATTAATCTTAAGTAAAAAAGCAAATAACTGCAAATTTTAAAACTGCCATTTTCGCGTTTTTTCCCATCGTGTGACAAATCGATCAAAAAATTATTATTCAAAAAAGAAAATTCTCTAATAGCTGGCAAGATGCAAAGTAAGTTGAACTAGCGTAATAAATGGTTTTTGTAAGCTTCTGAATCTTCTATTCATCTAAATAATTGTTAATAAACAAATGTTTCACATTGAGTTTTGCGTAAAATGCAATTGAAATTTTAGAAGTTTTTTTGAAAATACACACCACTTTTTATAAGCATATCTTTAAACTAAACACTTGATGTAATGCGCATCAAAATTATTTGTTGATTTAGTTATTAGCGAATATCATAACTACATTTTTTATAGATGAAACAAGGTTTTTGTTAATTTTTTTTTTAAAAGTTCAGGGTTTGAGATGAGTGAATACTTATGAAAATGAGAAGGTACTTTGTACACATTTTTGAAGATATTTTCATGAAAAACTAATATTGCGAAAAAAACTAAATTGCATCTGACAGAGCTCAAAGAGGTCTATAGCACGAATAAAAATAGCTGCTATTCAATTTAACAAATACTATTATGAAGTTTTCAAAAAAAAAAAAAACCAAAAAAAAGGATTTTTAAAAAAAGTGTATCAGAATTTTTTGATACTTAAACACATTATCTAATAAAGATACACTTTAATACAAAAAAAAAAAAAAAAAAAAACTTAAAAATGTTATAAAGAGCTTTAAAGCAAGTGGTTTTTATCATTAAAAACTGTTGCATAGCTTAATGTTTTGGTAAGATATAAAGGTTTAAACTTTTAAATTTTAGCAGTAAAATACGCGTAAAAATTTGAAACGTTAGCTCTAAAAATTTTATACCAACTATTAGAGGCAGGATATTTCAGAAATGCGTTTTTGGATTAAACCTGAACATCTCAGGTACATTGACATATGATGTCTTCTTGGAGTTATTTAGTGGGAAAAAAAGTTGAGCAAGGGTAAATAGCAAGCACAGTTTTTAAGGAAAAGGCAGTGAATGTTAAATGCTTTTCAGTCTTTCGCGAGACATAAAATATATATAAAAATAGATAGCATAATAAGACCAATTCATGTATATTTTTTAGTGTCTAAGGTATATCCTGAAAGTTGTTTAGTATAGAGTCAGTCATAAAAAAGACGGCATATTTCGATTTTGGAAGATTGAAAACTTTGATATTTTTGCTTTTTGGATTTTCAACGGCGTCTATTTCATAAAATTTCTGCAAATGGCTGAATGACTGTCATTTGGTTTGGTCGTCTTCGATATCTACAAAAAGTTTAGAAATAAAACACGCTTTTTCACATTAACAATCATGTCTAGTGAAAAGAAAGAACTTATTGGGCCTGCTGAAGAGAAAATTAGAACATTCTTATCTCAATCAGGCGACCCTTTGGAAGCTATTCGTGCCATTCAAAAGGATTATGGTCTCGATCTTGCTGGGATTGACAATATGTATCCATTATTGGATCTTTGTGGATATAGTCGATTGGAGATACACGGAGCATGTTTAGATGCTTTGAATAAAGCTACTGTTCACCATATTGAACAACCAACATTTCAACTTGAAAAGTAAATATAACCCAAATAATTGATCAAGCATGTGCTAATTTTATTCAAGTTTTTATGATTTGTTTGAAAAGACATTCAAGTATATTCATATCCCTTTGATGCAACCTATCCCAATGGCACTTTTAAAGAAATTTGAACGTCATATTGGAGAAGATATCATTGAAAAACTCAAGAGTGATCTAGCAGTATTTGAAAATTGTCCTTTGAATATTAAGCAGCGCATATGGAAGCAGGATGAATCATTTTTCCAACAAACTATGATTTCTTTATTGAACGATTATCACCACGACGAAGCATTACAATTGTTGTCGTTGAATTTAAGACCTGATAACTACCAAGAAATGATTGAAGAAAGGTAAAATCCACAATGCAATTGCATATTGGAATACACTAAACAATTGCATTACAGACGTACACACCCCATTGTTTTAAAAGTGATGGATACAATCAGTCAAGATCCAGAAATCTACAGAATGTTTATACAAATGATTCGTATCGTATTTGAAGCCACACCTTATCCTAGTTTATGTTCTCTGCGTGTAGATGTCCTGATGAATTTCCATGATTTAGATTGCGAACATGTATGTTTTATTGACCTGACTAATACACAAAATACTGAAAGCTTCCTTCTAGATTCTCAGAACAGACAGATGCCATCAACTCATCTGGTCTCTCGACAGTTGCGTACGAAATCAAAACATGGATGAAACAATTATTGAAAAAATCAAAGAATGCTTTGATAATGTTAAAAACGGATCTACACTTTATGCGTACGTATTTATCATAGATCAACTAATACATACTAATGATTTATCAATTGTAGCGACTTTGCTATGGTATTAATGGACCCAATGATTTCTAACTTTTTAGCATCAACAATTGTTAAGTGGTTGCGACACAATGTTGAAGATAGTACGCAACAGGAGGATTTGGAAGACTTGACTAATTATAATGGAAAATTGCTCAATTTGGCAGAGCATGCTCCTTACGCCATTGCTCATAATACAAAAATCCCTAAATTAGACAAGGATCTCAAAGAGAGTTATTGGAGTGCAATTTGTTCTCTCATGTTGGAAGAAGGAAACGATGTAACAGTACCAATGGGTGATAAACCAGCATCGATTATCTTGCCATTATTAGGCCGAAGTGACATTGCTAGAAAAGTGTTTGTTCATTATCTTGTAGATCGTACATTTGAAGGAGATATAAAGACATTAACTCGTTGTTTACCGCTTATATTGGAAACATGGCCAGCACCTGAATTTGAAGAGGAAGGCATTATCTATAGACAAACATATTTAAGTTTTATAAAGACAATGATGGATATCTTGGTCAAGCGTAATTTGTTTGAGTGTATCGCCGACGTGAAATGGAGACAAGCTGTTGTGGAAGGTTTCTTATTAAAAGTGGTAGCCTGGGATTGCAGAATACATGAACAAATGATCCGTTTCTTGGCAGAATATTTCTTGGATCCTAAGATTTTAGTCAAATTAGGACCTCAAGTTGGAATTCTTGTAGAATGGGCGGAAGTAATTGTAGTTAATGGATTAAAAGATGATAAAGTAAGAGTAAACAAATCAAATGTACCTAGTATTTTACTAAAATTTAGTTAGCACATGAAAACCTTGAAAGAACTTTATGCCTTTTTATTATCAAGATCAAATAGTATATTGAATGGTGATTATAGAATTAGTCCACCATCCGTAATCCAATTCTGTTCTTCTTGATTTCTTTGGCTCTCCGATGTGTATAAAAAAATCTTTTTTCTTTCCTAGTTTGCTTCTATTTTCTTTCATATCATTATAAATCTAATAAATTATGCCTGCTATTACTCCAGCACAATTATCGCTATTACAACATAATACAAAAAATATTCGAAACATTTGTATTTTAGCTCATGTTGATCATGGAAAAACTACATTATCAGATTCGCTTTTAGCGACAAATGGTATTATTTCTTCAAAAATGGCAGGCAAAGTCAGATACCTTGATTCTCGTGAAGATGAACAAGAAAGAGGTATTACTATGGAATCAAGTGCCATTAGTTTATATTTCAAGCTTGTAAAGTCTGTCAGCAACGAAGGTAACAATTAATACTAAATTGCCGCAGTAAATGCTAATTTTATCTTACATGTAGAGGCGCAGCCAAAGATGATAGAAAGTGAATATCTTATCAATTTAATCGATTCACCTGGCCATGTTGATTTCTCCTCAGAGGTATCTACTGCTTCTAGATTATGTGATGGTGGTCTCGTTTTGATTGATGTTGTGGAAGGTGTTTGCACTCAGGTAGAGTATAACTGAATTGATATACTTTTCAATCGAAATTAATGCAATTTTTTATAGACAGTCTCCGTTTTGCGTCAAGCATGGATTGATAAAGTGAGACCTGTACTTGTGTTCAACAAAATGGATCGATTGATTGTAGAATTGCAAATGACGCCTCATGAAGCTTACATTCACATCAACAAAATTTTAGAACAAGTGAATGCGGTAATGGCTACTTTTTTCACTGGCGATTTGATGGAAAGTGAAGCTAGAAAAATGACTGACGAGAAAAAGGATGAAGAGGAAGAATTTGATGCTAATAAAGTCTATGATTGGAGTGTAGAAGATAGAGATGATTCTGACATTTACTTTGATCCAGCAAGAGGTAATGTTATTTTCTCGAGTGCTGTAGATGGCTGGGCTTTCAGGTAGTAATTTATATTATGAAATCAAATGCTAGTACTTACTTTTATTTAGAGTACAACAATTTGCTTCTCTCTATGCGAAAAAACTTGGATTTAAAGAGTCCGTTCTGCAAAAATGCTTATGGGGTGAATATTATTTTGATCCCAAAGCTAAGCGAGTGATTTTACCAAAGCATTTGAAGGGTAGAAATATGAAGCCAATGTTTGTTCAATTTGTGCTTGAGAATATTTGGGCTGTTTATGGTAGTGTTATTATTGAACCGTAAGTATTCTGAAAAATGTATGCATTAAATATGTATATACTCATCTTATGTTGCAGTGATCGTGAGCGGGTAGAAAAGATTGTCGGTGCCTTGAAAATTAAAGTTTTGCCCAGAGATTTGCGTTCTCGTGATCCCCAAATATTGTTATCTGCCATCTTTTCTCAATGGCTTCCTTTATCCACATGTGTATTATTAGCCATTATTGGTCAATTACCCCCTCCTAAAGATGCCCAAAGAATCCGTCTTCCCAAGATGTTGTACCCCAATATTCATCGTAAAGATAATGACCCTCTTGAGCCTACCAATGATGTTGAAAAGGCATTATACAGTTGTGATATCTCTCCTGAAGCTCCTGTTGTTGCTTATGTTAGTAAAATGTTTGCTGTACCTGTTGAGTTTTTGCCAGAAAATCGTCGTACTCAAATGACTGCCGAGGAAATGCGTGAGCGTGGTAGACAACAGCGTGAATTACGTGCTGCTCAAGCTGCTTTAGATAAATCAGGTGAAGGCATTCCATTAAGTACTGAGCAAATCAATACCCTTACTCAAGAAGCTGAGGCCGAAGAAGAACAAGCTGTCGCAGAACTCAAGGGCGAAAGCTTAATTGGGTTTGCTCGTCTTTATAGTGGTACTATTCGAGTAGGGCAAAAGCTTTATGTCTTGGGTCCTAAATATGATCCTAAATACCCCAAGAAGCACATTTCTGAAATTACTGTACAAAGCCTTTATTTAATTATGGGCAGAGATGTAGAATCTTTAGAAGAAGTTTGTGCCGGTAATGTATTTGGTATCGGTGGATTAGAAGGTCATATTCTCAAAAATGGTACATTGGCTAGCACTCTTGAAAATGTTCGTAATATGGCTGGTGTCAAAATGGAGACTTCACCTATTGTGCGTGTTGCTCTTGAGCCTGAAGATCCTACTCAAATGGACAAATTGGTTGAAGGCCTTCATCTTTTGAATCAAGCGGATCCTTGTGTAGAAGTTATGTTGCAGGAAACTGGTGAGCATGTTATTTTGACAGCTGGTGAATTGCATCTTGAAAGATGCTTGCGTGATTTGAAAGAACGTTTCGCTAAAATTGAAATTCATGCATCTGAACCCATTGTACCTTTCAGAGAGAGCATTGTTCGTGCTGAACTATCTAGTAATAAAGAGAAAGATGGTATTATAGCGCCTCGTGGACAAGCAGATATCAAAATTAGCAGCAAGTTCTTAACACTCAAAGTTCAAACCGTGCCTTTGCCTACTCGTATCACCGAATTCTTGACTAAACATGCTGCCTCCATCAAGGCTGTCGTTGAAGAGAAGTTGGCTAAAAAGTCTAGCAAGGAAGACGATGTAGAGACCGGTGATGCTGCACCTCTTGCCATCAATCAACTCCTACCTGCTTCTGAATTAGAACAATTGTTGAAAGAAGAATTCGCTCAAGTGAAAAAGGAAGGTGGCCCATTCGCTTCCTTGTGGGATAATGTTGTTGATCAAATTTGGGCTTTTGGTCCTCGTCGTATTGGCTCTAATTTGTTAATCAACCGTATTCCTGGTTATATTAGAAAACCTTTCTTCCAAGTGGATTCCAAAAAGAGTGCCGATGTTGCTGGTGATCATGCTGATGAAGTTCTCAAAGTTGAAGATGAAGATACTAGTGCTCTATCTATTTTAGATATTGATTTCCATATCCATACTGGCTTCCAATTAACTACTTTGACAGGTCCTTTGTGTGCTGAACCCATGACCGGCGTCTGTTACATTGTACAAGGTGTTGAATTTCACCCTGAAGAGATGGTTTCTTCAACTGGTGAAGCTGTTGATGGTAAGAAATTGAAATTGTATTTAGACAAATTACTAACATTGTAACATAGTTCGATCCCGTCTTCCAATCATTCAGGGCCATGTTATTGCTGCAGCCAAAGAAGCTTACCGCCAAGGTTTCCTTGATTGGTCTCCCCGACTTCTTTTGGCAATGTATACTTGTGATATTCAAGCCAATGCCGAAGTCTTAGGCCGTGTTTATGGTGTTATTTCCAAGAGAAAGGGTAAGATTGTTTCTGAGGATTTAAAGGATGGAACTTCCTTCTGGCAAATCAATGCATTATTGCCTGTTATTGAAAGCTTCGGTTTCTCAGATGGTAAGTGTAGAAGTATTGCATGAATTTCATCTATAGTTTATTGACATTGACTTATTTCTAGAAATTCGTAAGAGGACTTCTGGTGCTGCCAGTCCTCAATTGGTATTCAGTGGATTTGAAATGTTGGATGAAGATCCATTCTGGGTTCCCACAACTGAAGAAGAATTAGAAGATTTGGGTGAAAAGGCAGATAAAGAGAATTTAGCTAGAAAATACATGGATACTGTAAGAAAGAGAAAGGTAATTTGATGAATGTTATAATCTTG
Organism: Mucor plumbeus; assembly: GCA_016758945.1. NCBI lineage: Eukaryota > Fungi > Mucoromycota > Mucoromycetes > Mucorales > Mucoraceae > Mucor > Mucor plumbeus. The sequence goes on from JAEPRC010000461.1 coordinate 30,561, forward strand.
TAATCTACTTTTACTGACTAGAAAATCATTTATTTTAGGGTATGTTTGTAGAAAAGAAACTTGTTGAACATGCTGAAAAGCAAAGAACTTTGAAGAAAAATTAGATAGATTTGCAACCAATTAGTGTACATCAACCTTACTAAAATTTTAAATAAAATCAAAATTTATAGCCTAATGTTTTTACAAGGTTATATTATCTAAAATCAGCCAAAGCTTGTATCCAAAGCCTTTAATCTTTGGTAATTAACACATTACGCATGCAACATATTACAGTATAACCTAAAATGGTCTAAACTGTCCGCTAAATTTGAAATGCAAAATATACCAAAAATATCAAAAAATGCGAAAAATATTTTACAAGGTGTATATGATCAATTAAGAAGTTTTTTAATATGTAAATTACCCCATTATTAATTTGCTATAGTAACATTTAATAATTACTATAAATATCAAATATATTTAAGAAATTTTTTGGCCCTTTCTCTACTTTTAAACTGTCTTCAATAAACCTAGAAGAGTTATAATTTTAGTTCCCATATTGCTTTTCATAGTTTTCAATCTTCAGCGTCAGGAACGTGTTCTTTCTTCTATAACTAATCTCACATTAAACACTTTTTATATATACCTTAGACACTATTAAATTGATATAGGTTAGTTGCATTATACTACTTAATCCTAAAGTTATTTTATATCTTACGTAAAACTCAAAAACAGGTGAAACTCACTGCTTTTCTCTTAAAAACTGTGTCTCACTTTTCATCCTTAATATACTACTTTTCCTATTAAACAACTTCAAGAAAAGCTTATATGTAAATGTGCCTGAGATGTTCAGCCTTAATATAAAAATAAGTATCAGGAAATATCCTATTTTTTGCAGTTGGTATACCTTTTTCATTGCTAATGTTCCAGGTTTTACACGTATTTTATTAGTAAAAAGTAAAGACTTTGAGCTTTCATATCTTCACAGAAAGTTAAGCTATGCTAGTACTTTTAGATAGTAAAAATTACTTATTTTGAAGCTCTTTATAGCATATTTGAGTATAAAAAAGTTTTGAGTACCTTTTTTTTTTTTTTTTTTTTTTTTTTTTTTTTTCCTTTTTTGACATTTTTTGTAGTAGATTTCAAAATATTTATCAAATAGAGTAGCAGTTGTTTTTTGTTTATCTTATAAAACCTAGTAAGCTCTGTCAGCTCCATTTTAGTTTTTTTTTTAAAAATATTAATTTTTCATGGAGATATCCTCGAAAATGTGTAAAAAAGGAATATCCTCGGTTTTGCTACCCAAAAAGACGAGTATACCCTCTGATGTATAGATACTTCTGAACACTATAATCAACGAGATAATAATATAAATCGAATTTGATTTATTTAATAGTAAAAACAAAAACCAACTAATATTTATTAGAATATTATAACTAAATTAAAAATAAAATATTTACCAGTATGTCGGTTAAATAGCAGTAGTTAGTTAAATAAAGTAAAGTAAAATAAAAATAAAGTAGAATAAAAAGCAATTATAATTTTTAAGGGATTTGATAGATATTTATACTTTTTTTGATTTGATTTTGCATTAAATTTTCTGACATTTTTTTAGTATGACTTTTAGTATTAATCTTTCATCCACACTTCACCTCGTTTCAAATTTTGGATTTGAAATTTTTTTTACAAAAATTCTGTTTCCTCTACAAAAAAACTGGCTAAATGGCTCGTTAATAGCTAGAGCAATAGATAATTTTGCTGCACATATTATCAATTATTTAAATTTGAAACATGTTTATAAAAAGTGGCTAGTATCTTCAAAAAACCTTTAAAATTTTAGTTGCATTTTACGCAACATTTAATGTAAAACATTTGTCCAAATTTTATTTAGTCAAATGCAAAATTTTAAGCTGTACAAAAACCATTTAATACGTTATATTGACTTAATCTGTACTTCACGAGCTATTGAACTTTTGTTTTTTTTGGATCATTTTTGGGTTAATTTGTCACACTATGGGAAAAAACGCGAAATTGGCAATTTTAAAATTTGCATTATTTAATTTTTTACGTAAAACTATTATAACGTTTTATCTTCTCAATAGCATCTTCACGCAAAACAGTTTCTGCAGCAATTATCATAGTAATTTTTTTTAGAAAAGTTGTAGTTTATATCTCATTTTACACCTTTTTTGCCGTGGTGCCAAATCGATTTTGAGGCTCAGACAGTATAGGCTTTAAGCTGTTGTTGTATAGGATCGGATTTGCGATAATATACTTAAAAAAGAGTACAATAAAAATAATGTGTAATTAATCAGTTCTTCGACTGTACAACAAAAACAAGATAAGGTTTATTTAGATATAAAAGTATTGCCTTTTATAATGATTTAGTATTGAGTTCCTGAGATACAATTAAGAGCGGTATGGAACTATTAAATCTGTTTGAGAGTAATTTATGGATTGATGTTAATCAATCATAGAGTCCAGTAGTTGTTAATATTACCATAAGTTATAATTTAGATGATGATGGAGCAAAATGGATAGGCCGTGGATGCTTTTTTTTTAAAAAAAAAAAACAATACAATAACGCATCCTAAAGTTAACAGTTGTAATAATATATTTTCCAAATAAATAATACGATAAATATGAACTTCGTACCTGCTGCTTAATTTCAGTTCATAAAAAAATATCGGCCCTTTTGCTTTAGTCTTTAAAATTGAATAAAAGGTTTAAGGAAAGAGTGAGAAAAAAGATATATACTTACGACTCATTTTATTTTGCACGTTACAAGCGTATAAACACCTCTGGTGTTACCAAATAGGTTAAAATTGATGTTACCAACCGATTCTGCTATTTATTTGCAAATTATTCTTCTTGTCTTACGAGAACAGCCAGATTCTCGCTACTATGTATTCCTTGTTTGCCTTTATCTGACACTACATTCTGAGAGCCGTGGAAAATGGCTTGTTGGGGAAGCCATGTTTTTTTTTCAAATGCATTTTCAAAAATTGTACTTACTTTTTAGCTTCTTTTCGGGTAATGAAGAGAAATACTGCAGAATCTTACAACAAGGCAACTTTTGTGGTAGACAAAGGAAGCCAAAATATTGCATCAAAGTTTGCCATTATCTCTGTTACTAAAGACATTGAACGTCCAGTTGGATTGATAGAATTCATTGGAAGTAAAACCAAACTTTCGGCTATTGCACCATCACATGTGTTTGACGCTGATACAGTATGTCAGTAGATATTGGTAATAATATTGTTAACATTTAAACAATTCATTGAAGTCTTTAATAAAAAATAAAAAACCTGCAATGATTTCTTTTAGAATTAAAGTAAATTATTTCTAAGGTTTGTTAGTGCTGTTCTCATTTGGTCCCCCGGAAGTAGAACATGGGCAGAACTCATACAAAGCCCAGACTTCAAACAGATATATCTTGTCAATGAGGTAATTCTTCTGTTGAATCAAAGTATTTCATATCGACTTCAAACCATTTATATTATCTTTGTTTTTAATTATATCATGATTTTTATACTATAGTAAATTGACTTAAAAAACCCTGAACTCATTGCTCTGTTTAACTTAGCTACTGGATTTACACATTAATTTTTATTTTGTCCATTTTTGCAGCTCATCATGCCTATGGAAAGCATAAGTCGGCTGCAGTGGTACTGGTATACTAAAAATAATAATATGAATAACTTTTCTGTAATGAATTTTTGGTTCAATTTGCAGGTATATCTACCGACAAATTATAAAGTTGCATAGTGGAACATTTGAATATCAAACTTAAGTATAATACAAATACATACTCTTTTTAAGGAGTATTAATGTGCTTGTGGCCACATCAAATTCAAAGATTAAAAAATGTGGAAAATTCGAATACCTATATCTTTCGAGATATTTGACGTACATAATGATGCTTCACACTAAAAAAGCTTGTAATTATCCAAGCAAAAGGAATGTATATTTAAAAATGCTATTTTATAACTTTTCAAACTGAATTTTTAGTTATTATCTGCGATGCTTTTATTTGAGCACATCCATGTGTTCTAGTAACACCCAGGAGGTCAGAGTGTGTATGTCAGAATACTTTTTACAACATTGCCCTAGAGACTCCACTAAAAATCCCTTTCAACAGTTGATTTACTACACATCAAGCTTATATTATGGAGTATAAATGATCAAACTCCGCTTTATATCGTCTGTATTTTAAAGTACCAAAAACATTACTAAAAAATCTACTTTTCAGTTGATAACTTTTGCAATTTTAAAGTAATCTCAGAGAATGATATTTCAAAACAGATATACAAAAAATAGAAATAAATTTAGCAAAAATCCCAGTTCATCTCATTCACAATTTATAAAGTTATTTCCATTAAAAGCGTATGAAAACGCAACTTCAATGGGCTGTAACTCGAGATAGCAACCGTTTAATCAAATACTTTATAAGCCAAAAATGATTCTTTCATTTAGCTTTATTATATTTTAGCATAAAATCAATTTCCAAAAATTATGAATTTTCCCCTTGTATACCCTCGTCCAAAATTTGACTTTTTCGAAGAACGCTAATAACTCTATGAAAAATAGTGCTAGAGTGCCAAACTATGCCTCAAATAATAGGTATTTTTTTGCTTTATTTTTTTGTAACGCTGAACTTAACATTTTGTTATAAAAGTATTTTTAAAATTACTAAAAACTAATTTTTACGTTTTTGCGTTTTTTTCAAAATTTTTAGTGATAAACATTTGCTAAAAATATATGATTAGATGCAAAATTAAATTTCATGTTGAGGTTACTTAATAAAGCCAGCCAGATTACTATACACTTTAGATGTCAATCTTGCATTTTAAAATTTTAGAATTTTTTTTATCAATTTTTTTCATTATCAGAAAATTTCTATTTTAAAGTACCGCTACACCTGAGATATATGAAAATTTTGAGAAAAGTTCTCAAAATTTTTATTTTTTGCAATGCCATGGTATGCAGGGGATGCTTAAATCAGAAAACATAGTACACTACCCCAACTATTAGTCTCACAAAAGGTAAATTCAATGAATTTTACTCAATAATCTGGCCAGAATTATGAAACTTCATCAGTATAATACTGAATTTTAGTTCTAGCACATAGGCCACTGATTAACTTCTAAATGTTTCAGAAAATTTAAAAAACGACAAAAACATAAAAAGGGTAGTTTATTGAGTTTATACAAAATAACTAATAGCCTGTGTTGCCGCCTTTGTTTTTAATTCAAGCAAGAACCCTATCTGGCATACTATTATAGTATGGCTCAAGGTCTTTAATGGTAAACTGATTCCATTCATAATTAAACCTTTCCCACAGTTCTTTCACATTTTTTGTTAGAGTCTCATACGCACCAAGCATTATCTTTACGTGATGCCAGAGATGCTCTATTGGATTTAGATCGGGACTTTGAGCTGGCCAATCTTCAAAAAAATGATTTTTTCTTTTTTCATATATTTATTGGTTAAGCTAGCTGTGTGTTTTGAG
>JAEPRC010000462.1:0-35844 GCA_016758945.1 Mucor plumbeus
AAATTCATGATTTTTCACAATTGATTTTATGGCAAAATATAATAAAACCAAATAAAAGAACCATTTTTGGCTAATAAAGTGTGCGCTTAAACGGCTGCTATCTCGAGTTACAGTCCATTGAAGTTGCCTTTTTGTATGCTTTTAATGGAAATAACTTTATAAATAGTGCATAAGCCTAATAGGAATTTTTGCTAGAATTATTTTTCTTCTTTATATATCTGTTTTAAAATATTACTCTTTGAGGTTGCTTTAAAACTGCAAGAGTTATTAACTGAAAAGTAGATTTTGTGAGAATTTTCTTGGTCTTTTAAGATACAGTCCGCATAAAATGGAGTTTAGTATTTCAGACCCCGTAGTTCCAGCTCGATATGCAGTAAATTTACTCTTTGAAGGGATTTTTTTGGTACCTCCTTTAGGACAATGTTATAAAAAGTATTTTAACATAAGCACTATGACCTCATATTTATCCACTATAGATTTCCATATTATCTGATTCTCACTTAAAGTACTGTTGATATGAATAGACATTAAACTACCGAAGTTATATATGCTAATTCATAATAATATAAGCTTTCTACCGAACTTTGATCCTAACAACTTATAGCTAAGGACCAATCAACATAATGTGAATTTAATCATATCATTACCATCAAAGGCCCACGAACTTTATAAATATGTCGATTGACTACTAATCAAGGAATGTATCAGCAAGGGGAAAAATTAATGGCTACATATGGCTCTAAGGACAAATAACTAATCTCTCTGGTGAAAAACTATATAAAGAGGGCATTTATTTATTACAATAAAGCCTTACCTAAAGTTTAACTTGATAATAAAACCCTACACTTTTCTAGTTGAATTTCTATTGCTTTTTATAACTTTTTTCCATGAATATCTAAAGATATTCCACATATAATTTTTCATGAAATTATTAGTAAAAAAAGGGGGTTTTTTTTTGGCCCACTTCTCATAGCGAGGGGTTAGTTTCAGCCAGTATAAGCACTCCATTTATACTGTTAGGCTTTAACATCGTATATACAAGCAAATAGAATACTTTAATATCTGCTATTTGGCCTTAAAAGCATTTTCTAAGCAAACAATATGTCTCAAAGTGTGCTATTTGAGCTTTAATTTATCCAGCAAAACACGTTATATTTTATCTATTAAGCCAATTTAACTCAAGTTCCTAGCAGCGAAAAATGCACATCGGCCTTATATTGATGTTATACTACAATTGCTATTATAAAATGATTAAGCTATTTGTTTGATAAAAAGTATTATATTTTAATGCTTAGGAATACTTAGATTACTATATTTTGTATGATATACTGGATTGAAAGAATTAATTAGATATTCAACTAAATAGGTATCAATTAAACGAAGGCTTATAAAACCAACATTTCATACAAACTCTAAGATTTCTTCAGTAAAAATCTCGTCAAAATCAATAATAGAATACCAAATTGTATTTTAAATTATGCGCATATATCTTAGCAAACAATTTTGTTGTGTTATCCTTTAAAAATGTTATTCGAAAGCTATTGAGGGAAAAAGTGCATTTTAAGACAACTATTTCACTTTTTCTGATTTTTTTTTTTTTTTTTTTTTTTTCGGCGATATTGAATTGAATAATGCAATTTTACGCCCCATATGAAATTCTTGAAAATAAGCAAATGACAATTTTCAAAAGATAATATACACCTTTTTTTTTTTTTTTTTTTTTTTTTGTAACAAATAGTAAATAAATAATCTTTTTTTCAAGATGCTACTTCATATATTTTAATTTTTTTTTAAAGAAATGAAGCTCATTATTTAAGCTGAAAAAATCGTCCAAAAATCAAAATACGGCTAATTTAGATCAGTTTTCGATTTTTTTGCTTTTTCTTTTGCAATGTTATTAAAATTAGTTTTTGTATACATAGACATTTATTCAATTTAATTAGCTTTTCTCAAGTGCCTTTTTGTTTAAAAAAGCATAATTTAGTCAAATCGTCCCCTTGACAGGGGATGCGGGCCATTTTTTGACAGATGTGCAAACCTGAGTTGCATAAAAAATCTACATTTATGAAACAATATAAGTGCAAGAAAAAGGAAAAAAATGGCCTTTGATCAATAGTTTAGGCGTACTTTTTAAAGAAAAAAATGCAAGTGTATACTATGAAATGTAAAAAAAAAAAAATCTCTGTAGTTTACTTAAATTTAATTACTTTGATATACCAAAATAATTCTTTGAAAACCTTTCTTATTTACGCAAACGTAATTTTCATTTTTGTAAACTATGCAGCTTTATGGAGTTATTACCATAATTATGGTGCTAACTATATTGAATGCAATTAAGTATAGGTTGAATTATAGGTTAACGCACTGTTAATTCCAAAGCTCAACCAAACCCCCCCTCCCTCCAATTTTAACCAAGCACAAATGCTCTGTTAGCCAATGATCAATTGCACTGTTTACCATACCGGTGACTCCTTTCCATTACGGTAAGATGCAATAATAAGGCCGCAGCTTTGACAAACAAGTTTTTCATTTTCTCTTTAGTTGTAAATTCTACTGGATAATTATTCAATATGTCTGAACGTAAGGTTTTAAACAAATACTTTCCTCCAAATTTTGATCCATCGCATATCCCAAGACAGTAAGTTTGTTATTAAAATAGCCTAAAGTGTTTATAGACTAATTCGTTATATTGTAGAAAAAAGCCAAAGGATCAACAGCATAAGGTTCGTCTTATGTCTCCTTTTTCAATGCGTTGCGAGAGTTGTGGTGAATATATTTACAAGGGAAAGAAGTTTAACGCGAGAAAAGAGACAGTGGAAGGCGAAATGTATCTCAATATCAAAATCTTTAGATTTTATATCAGGTAATATATATATATATATATATATGTGTGTGTGTATATATATATGAAAATGCACATCATCTAACAACAATTTTTCAAAGATGTCCTCGTTGCTCTGCAGAAATCACTTTTAAAACGGATCCTAAGAATACAGATTATGTAGCTGAAAATGGAGCTAATAGAAATTTTGAACCATGGCGTGGTGAGGAAGATCCTGAATCTGGATCTGACGATGAGCCTGATGATCCTATGAAATCTTTAGAAAGTCGTACAATGGATTCAAAGAGAGAAATGGATATTATGGATGCATTGGATGAAATCCGTACTCGTAATGCTAGATCGGAACGACTTGATGTAGATGAAGTGTTAGATCGTTTTTCTGCTGAAGACAAGGTTGTAATTACTGATCGTATGAAAAAGGAGGAAGCAGAAGATGAAAAACAAGCAAAAGCTATTTTCGAAAGCGCAGATGGAGAACAAGTGAGAAAATTAAATGAAACTGAACCAGACGCTATTTCACTAGTGGGTCAATCAGCTAAGGATATACCCTCTTTTAAACCAGCTGCCATTTTAAAAAAGCGTAAGCAACCAGTATCTAATTCTTTAGTTGTAGTGAAAAAACAAAAGGCAGAGGCACCCAAAGCAGGGAATGCTTTATCATTACTTGCAAATTATGACGATGACGATGATAGTAGTTCTTCTGATTAAATGTTTAATAAAATGGATTGTGTATATTTGTATCATTGATTTATATATAAAAAAGTAATATCCATACTGGAAGAGCCTTGTTATTACATTTAATTTTAACAATCAAACAGTACAAATAAAAAGTTGAATAAAAAATATAGTATTCAATGGTCTTTTTTTTTATTAATACAAATCATAATAAATTATGCTGATTTTTTGGGCCCTTAAAAATCCTTTGAAAAACCGGTATATTATGTGGGAAATTTCACTCGAAAAAAAAGGGGGGGGGGAGGAGGAAGGATATAAATACTACATATGAAAAGAAAATAATAATTGTATGTACACGTTATAATGAAATATACATTGATCTCTTTTTGCCAGATGGATAAACGATCATAGCAGCAGCAAATAAACCTGCAGACAAACCTAGTGCAATTGTTAACATTTGCATTGGAAAATTGCCTTGACCTAAATCATTTTGATGTAAAACAGAATATGCACCTCGAACGCCTAGTTAAGAAAATTTAAATTTATCTAAATGAAATTGCTTTATTATGAACCAAAAACCTTTATTTACCTATACTTCCAGGTACTAACAAAGTGACGCCAACACAGAGAGGCGCTAACGGTGGTTCACCAGTAATTTTGAGAGCAAAATTAGAATATATACCTATAGCAAATGCAGCAATACTGCCTACAATTTGACCATCTGGAATAACTTTACCTAAAAAGAAAGATAAGCAGAAGGCAATTGTAGCCGAAAGTGTTTGTGATATCCATTGCTTTCGAGAAGACCCATAAGATAATGCAATTGAGATACTGAGGATAGGTAAAAGCAAGATATAAAACCAAGGAGAAACTAATGGCTGTCCACAAAGCCCATCTTCAGGTGCATTTGGATCAATGGCTTTATATACACTACTACCTATTTGTAATCCATATGCTAATTGAAATGCATAAAAGACAGCATAGACAAGCCGAACAATACCCGTCGTCACATGCCTTGCGGATAGTTCAATCTATTAAAACATTCAATAAATATACAAATTCATAAAAGAAAAGAACCCACCCCTCAAAAAAAAAAACTTACTACACCAACTGTCATTGTATAACCTGGCAATAAAATTAAAATAGCAGAAAGAACAACACTAGTAAAGCAACAGTGGTTATGTAAAGCTCTTGTAATTATAGCTACAGCAACAGAAGCAGATATTTCAAATACTCTAGCATAAATTGGGAAATGAGCAGATAAAAGATACAATATTGCAACCATTAAACCAAGAGATCCACTGATAATTGCATCGATCCAAGTACCTCCGAACATCATGGCTGAAGCTGTAAAACTACTTAGAGTAAAGAACAAGATAGTAGACAATACACCACATGTAGGAGGAGACGTTGCGACGTCATGTAATAATACTAGGCAACGATCTAAATCGATTTCACCTCGCTGGAAAAAGTTCATAATATCATTAATCTTTGCTATTTTACCGTTATCAAAACCTTGAGGTGATTTCACCATTATGGATTGAGTTTCATCACCATCTATAAAAGTAATTAATACAGAATCCGGCAAAAACGAAAAAGAAGCATCTAATTCAAGTAGTTTTGAAGTATGCTGAAGAGTATCATCAACTCTATGGCATGGACATCCACATTTCAAAAGTAATCGACCCAATAGTATAATTATACTCTTCTTTTTTTCATACAATAATTCATCTTTTATACAAGGAATTGCATGAATGCTATGTTGGTCAGGATTATCATGGATTGTTGTATCTTCATCATCATTTCTAACACTACTAATTCTATGCTGGTGTAAATGTTGTGGATTATCTCTTGTAACCATAATATCAGCACGTCTCATGCTGATTGCTGTAGCTATGCTATTATCTCTTTTTAAATCAGTTTGATAGCCTGATGTAGTTGAATGATGATTGTTTGATGTATTTGAAGAAACTCTCTCAATTTTATCAAGATAATCTGACTTGATGCTTGCATCTCGTTCAAGATCAGGGGTACTGTTCAATGATCTGGTATTTATTGTATTTGCTCTCCAAAGAGAAGGTCTAAATGGCAATGGCGCATCCATTGCTGATCCAATTGAAACTACAGCAGGCGGTACTGCAACAGATTCATTTGTTTGCTGTCGTGTGAGTCGATTTATAGTCCGATTACTGCTTGATCTAATGGGTAATTCGGTCAATGTTGCTTGAGATGCAATGCTTGAAAACGATCCAGCGTCATAATAACTTGATGAAAGATTTTTTTTATGAGAAATTGGCATTATTTATTAATGTAAAAAAAAAAAAAAAAAAAAAAAAAAGAAAGCAATCAAGTATAATTATTTTATTGTGATAGTTCGTAGGTATAGTAAAAAATAAAATGTTGATTTTATAATTATCAATACCAATTATTTTTATACCAAATCCAACTGTGGAGTAAAGTATATACCTATGGTTAGAAAATAAATTTGAAATATAATAATTTCATGGCATCATAATTAATACTGCTTGGATCTACCATTAATTATGTAAAAAAAAAAAAAAAAAAAAAAAAAAAAAAAAAAAAAGGGTTACTTGAGTGGCATTGAATATCGGTAAAGTTTACGGGGTTGCTATTTATACTTGAGCTGTGTACCACATGTAACGAATAAAAAAAACCAAAACCAGTGATTTGATACAAGAATGTATGTATGCACCATGTACCAATAATATAATTTACCGTAGTTGCTGCCTTGATTTATAAACCAATGACTCAATTTTTCTCTTTCTCATCCATTGATTTCTAACTTTGATTAATTTTAAATTATGATATGTTAATTGAATCAATCAATTTGAATTGGTTCTTTTGATTGTTGCCTGGATTAAATTACTGCTACTCTACCATCATTTTACATGGATCTTTTTGTAACACCTTTATCGTTTCTTTTTCATTTTGATCTTTGTCGAGACGTCATTTCGGATATTGAAACAGACATTTTATTAAGATGTTCGTCAAATGCTTCCGGATAAAATAAATAGTTACTGAAAGATTTTCTTTTAGACAAATAAATAATAATAACAATAATAATAATAGTAATAATAATAATAATAATAGTAATAATAACAATAATATGGCAGGCAAAACAGCCAAGTCTTCGATACCCTCAACTTCTGCTAATAAAGACTTGAGCTGTCTAAGATGTAGAAAGAAGAAAGCAAAGTAAATATCATTGAATTTCATTTTGATATTTACTCAATTTTTTTTTTTTTCTTTTTTTTTTTTTAGGTGCTCAAAAACTCGACCTACTTGTACTCGTTGTGCTCGTTCAAATCAACCTGTATGTGGACCAATTACTATAACAATTAATTGAATTAAAAGTCTCCAACTAATTTTTTTTTCCATCAGTGTGAATATCCAGATGCACCTCCCAACTTGACAGACTTATCACAAAAAGTACTCACATTATATGATACACTACGTGAATTAGAAGGTGAATTCCTTGTTAAATATATGCAAACAATGGATGAGGATATGAATGACACAATATCAGAAAAAGATGAAGATTTGGATCAACAATTTCCTTGTTTGGAATTAGACATAGCAACCGATTATCATTTGTCTAGCAACGAAATATCACAAATAGAAAACTGTAATAAACGTCAAAGATTAATAAAGCAAGAATCAGAGGAGATTTCTACCGAGGAGCCATCAGGTTGGTCCATGTCATTGACCCCTAATGGATTGTCAATTCATGCTGTCACTCGAAATTTGAGTGAATTTAATGAGTTTGCAAAAACACTTTCTCGTCAAATAATGTGCGATTTTGGCTCAAATTACTTGCCCAAGCTATGGGATCCCGATGCAGAAGGATATTTTGAAGATGAAGAAGATGAAGAACTTGCTGAAGATGAATACTTGGTTACAGTGCCTGTATTTTCAACTAGTTCTTTACTGTTTAATGTCACACCAAATCTACCAGACAATATTTTTATAAAGCAAGAAGCACCCTCTCGTGATGTTATGCGTACATTACTCAATGGTGCTGATACACTTGCTACTTTAATTCAATCGCATTTTCCTCATATGATAAAGCATTTGAATATGCGCTATAAATGGCTAGAAGAAGATATTGCTTGTACTGCACCTCATCATCTAGTTATTTTAATGCATCAACTTAAAATGTATCTACCAAACTATGCATCACCTAGTCATATGTCAAGTAAAAACTCTGTTGTTCAAGTATGCATTTTGACAGCTTATGTGATTTCTGTCACTTTATTACCTCCAATTACAAATTTAATATTTCCTCCATTACCGACATCACTTTGGCGTGATTGTGCAGAATACGCTACTATGTTATTAATTGATGAAATTCTTTTAAGAGGTGATCAAGTAAATCCATATCCAGTTGTTCTTTGTGGTATTTTATTAGCATGGATAGATGCTGAATTAGCTTCAGATGAATTTAAAGCAGATACAATGGTTAATATTTCTCTTCGAGTATTATGTGCTTCTAACTGGAAAACAGAAGAACCTGCATGGCAAATTTTAATTGCTGCTTTATTGTATCTAGATGTCTATTCTGCCACATTTCATTTTAGGTGTCCACAACTTCGAGGTGAAGGATCAGCGGAACTATGGAAAGCAGCCATTCAAATGAGAGAACCAAGCCGTTGGGACGCATCATTTAGAGAGACAGGGATTGTATTGGACGCTAGATTAATGTCTTTGCTTAGTAAAGTAGTTTCACTATTTTATGAAGTAGATGAAGAAAGATCACCTTTACAAGGAGAAAATGAAGTCAATGTACGAAAAATTGATGTCGATGAAGTATTAACATTGGTTCGAGATGTCGAATTATGGGAACATGAACTACCAGAATGGGCAAAATGGAATACAGATTTAAATGAAACAGAACAGCAATCAAGAATAGGACTTAAAATGCATATGCATATGATTCACAATATGGTTAAAATTCTTCTCTTTAGACCTTTTAGCACGGATTTTCACCAACAGGAAGAAAGCGAACAAACACTTACAAAGACTACGTTTTTAGATTTGTCAACCAGCTCAGCGGACAGACTATCAACTTGTCTATGCCATATACATGAATATGGTTTCACAGGCTTTTGGACACGCGCAGCTAGCAACTTGGTTAGAGATGTATCAAAAAGAGTTTTAAAGATGTTTGATAAAGACCAAGACATTGTAAACCAATTAAATATTATTCAGAAAAGACTAGAAAAAGCTGAATTAATAAAGAAAGATATGAAATAATAAATCTTCAATTTACTTTTCTGATGTGTTTAATTGGCTAATTTATTGTTGGTTTTCGCCTGGAAATTTTTCATTTAGTCAAACTTTTTTTCTTTCATTTTTTTATCTTTTTCTCTTTTTTGTATTTTTTTTTTTTTTGCCTTTATTTATTCATGGAATCAGTTTTAAAAGTTATGAATTATGATGGTCCTTTACAAAAAAGACCTTTACCTACATTTATAAAGAAATTGTGGTTGTAAGAATAAATCATTTAGTGCTTTGTAATGGGTTGTAATTTTTTTTTTTCTTCTACTAGTCTTTTATCCGATTCTGCAAGTCAAGAGTATATTTTTTGGGTTGATAATGGCCAAGTCATTTGTATTCCAAATGCTACAACTTTCTCTCAAAATATTTTACCTCGATTCTTTAAGCATAGTAATTGGCAGAGTTTTGTTCGACAGTTAAATTGTAAGAATGTTTTATAAATTTATATATATTTTTTTCTAGAACAAAAGCAACTCATTTAAACATAAAAAAAAAAAAAAAAAAAAAAAAAAAAAAAAAAAAGTTTATGGGTTTAGAAAAGTATACCAACTAAACTTGGCTTACGACGAATCAACAGAAAAAAGAACAGTTTGGCAATTTAAACACGGTAGTTTTAAAAGAGATGCACCTGAGAAACTATGCGATATTAGTAGACGTGCAGGCAGACCTAATAATCAACAACAAACCTCATTATCTCCTTCGCCACCACCTACACTGCCTCCCTCTTCTTCTTCTTCACAACTTCCATCATCATTACAGAGCGACGAAATATCATCTGATACTCCGAGCATACTCAATAATGTGTCTGGTCGCGGAAAACGATCAGCGAAGTCATCAGCACACGATTTTAATGATAGTCAACCATCAGTGCACACTCAACTTGATAATCTGCATCAAAAAATTGGTCAATTAAATAAGAAATGTCAGGAATTAAACAATGAAACTATTCAATTAAGAACATTACAAATATCTCAACAAAATGTAAGTCTTTTTTTTTTTAAAAAAAAAAAAAAAAAAAAAAAAAAAAGAAATAATATTCATTCGTATTTCTGTTAGTCAATAACTTCACTTGTGCAATATGTTCAATATATGATAAACAAAGGTTCGAGATAAATTCATTTTTTTATTACTTGATTTGCAGCTAACTCTCTTTTGTTAGATCCGGAATTAGCGGCAGATAATAACCTTCAATATTTTTGTATGTGTCGATTTATCTATGAAATTATAACCATGTTCACCCATTTTTATTGTAATAGCTCATCATTTATTGCGGTCGACTTGTAATAACGAAACAGAGCTAAATAATCACAGAAATTTCAATGGGCCTCCATTAAATTTTCCTCCAATCTCAACATCATCATCAATATCACATTTATTTCCCCAAAAATCATCATCATCATGTAATAATAGTAATGAACCTTTATCCTCTAATTCTTCACCATATTACCCTCCTCATCAACAACAACAACAACAACAACAACAACAGCAGCTGCTGCCGCTGCTGCAACAGCAACAACAGGGTCTTCCGCCTATTTCATCTTTGATAGGCGAGCGTTCCACAAGAACAACCCCAACCTTAAAAAGCCCTGAAAATAAATAACAAAAATGTAAGATTTTTTTTTTCTAAAACAAAAAATTTAATTCTTGATTTTACATTAAAATAAAATAAGATAAAAAAACTCCTTTTTTGTTTTAAATCATGCATAGCTATCAAGAAAATAGATAAATTTAGTCCTAATGAAATCTTTGAATGTAAAGATAACATTCTAGAAAAAACAAATTTCCTAATTGAAGCCATAATACTTTTACTTTTTCTGTTACACCATAAAATGGTCAATTATAATATTCATCTATACCTAGATTAATACAACATTTCATAAAGTAAATAAATGTGCATGATGCACAAAGAATGTTTTACTAATACTTTGTTCTTTTTACTATATAACATGAATACAACGAGTTTTTATGGCTATCTACTATTCCAAAGCTTCTTTTTTTTTTTTTTTTTTTTTTTTCCACATATTGGTGTCTAATTTTAGCACTTAATCGTTCATTTAAGAATTATAATTCCTTATTGTCGTGCAAATTTACCATACAAGACATGCGTTTTATAATTAAATTTCTAGCCTCGGGGATTAATTTGAGTTGTAAAGATATGAATAGAGCACTAGTCAATTTTTCCTTACCTATATTTTTTTGATTCTCGGAATTAAAGAGTTTTCACATGAATATTTGCACATCTCTGTTAGGAAAAATTAAATTTTATAGTATTTTTCAAGTATTGATAATATGGTAGTATTAAAAATCATCCCTTTTCATCATATTGGTTAGTGATAATGTGTTTGTACTTTCCAAAAGCTATCGTAGGCACAATCGGAGAAAAAGTATTTAAGCTAATTTCTGATATTAAAAAGAATATCGCGATTACACAAATTTAGTAACAAATAATGTACAGTAGTTCTTCTGCTCTTAATTTAAAAACACCGCCCAGATTTTTAACAATCGCACAAACCTAGTATAGCCATTTATTTGAGACTAATTTACCTAATTTTTTATATTATATATATATGTATGTATGTATTATTTTCTAGAATGAGTTTATTTTACAAAGTCAGTAGAGTAGGTACCACTAATGAGTCAGACAGAGACTCATCTACTTTCATTGTATATCCATCATTTCAACTAAACTACCTTGACGGATCTCTATAAATAAGTCAAAATAAAAAAAGTGAGCGCTGAAGCTGACAATTATAGAGACATTGTTTTAAAGAAGTACTTCTTAAAAAATAAAAAATCGCATCTTACAACTATTATACAGATGAAAATCAATTAAGATTACTTTTATTTTATTCGCGAAAAGCTTTTAAAACCATCTAAGCTGCTAACGTCAATCCAGAAACTTCACAAAAAATGTATACTGTACTAATGACCTCGAAAGAAATGTGACATTCAAAAAAAAAAAACAAACAAACAAACTGCACATCAAACAAGCCTGACAGCAAGTTGAACGAATCAACACAAAGTTTATTTATAAAAAAAAAAAAAAAAAAAAAAAAAAAAAAAAAAAAACTAGCGAAAATCCACTAGCCATTATCCAAGATGCAATTAAAAACTTAAAAAGATTGGAGATCAAAAAATTAGAGCTGCTGAATTTATGAGTGGGCAAATGTAAACCTTGGTATCAAGATTGTTACTTGTCAGCCTGTAGCTAGGAATAGCAAAAATACTTCGAAAGCTCGTGTAATTTAGGTTGAAGAATGTTTACAAAAAGGGATAAATTATATGCGAAATCATGTTTTTTTTTTTTTTTTTTTTTTGATGAATGAGGCTTCGATATGAACATGCATTGTTTGGGAACTAGGTTGCAGCTTGGAACTCAAACAATCACAGAATTACCTTTTACAAGAGCAGCTTATTACACGACTATTGGTATAATTTCATCATTTGGCGTTGTAAACGTGAATATGTATGAAAGAACCGAGAAATGTCAAGAAAAGGCAGGCTTTAAGGGGTTATAAAACAAAAAGCAATTGAAAATACAGCATTAGCTATACCAAAAGATACTAAGGTTGGTCACCACGTCCTGTTTGTTAGTGACACTTTGGATATTATGGATGTATATCCTGAATAAATGGTTTTCGTATTGTTATGACCAATACCCCTAATTCGTAACTGTCTTAGTGTTGATCCGGGTAGTTATAGAGAGGTTTTATATATATACGTTATACCTCCCACTTTATTCCCTTGAGTATTGCATTATGTTTTGCATTCTTGGAAGTTAAACAGCATTCAGAAATATGTCAATCTACTCTTTTTTGGTAGTAAATTGCAACTTTTTATTTTAACTGTACAACGATAACTAACACATTTAACCAACCTGTAACACTTAAATGCAATGTTCTACATTGACCGAATGCAGTATTCAACGATTGATGTATGTATGTTTGACATTTATCAAATAAATTAATCACTTCATATAAAGTTTACTGTAATTTCTTTTAAATTATGCAAGACTATGTTTGAAATAAATACCCTTTTTCAATAGACAAAAAAGAAATTATAATTATATAATAAAAACAGAAATATTTTTGATTGATACAAGCGGAAAGTGTAATAATAAGAGTAAAGTAATAAAAACAAGGATTTGTGAGTGTAGAGGTAAGTGTGTGTGTGTGTGTGTGTGTGTGTAATATATATATTTATATAGGATAGCTATCCCTTCTTTTTCTTGATTTGCATGTTTTACCAAGCAAGTCCACCTTGAAATTCCATGCAACTTAAGCCCTCTTCATAAATCTTATAATTTAATAAAGCCCATTCGTTTTCCTTGTTCATATAAACACTTTCACCACGTTCAATTTTGCTCATATCAATATCCTTATTGTCATTCATAGCATCTTTGTTACTCTCCCAAATATTAGCATGTTCTTGATGGCAAGTAAAACCAGGATTAACATATACAACAGGAATTTTCTTTGTCCATGTAGCAGTACAAATGAACTCAATATCCATCCTAAAAGAAAAAAAAAAAAAAAGTGTGGCGGAGAGGGGGGAAATTATCAGTATAAATGTGTGTCTATCATATATAAGAATTTACCATGCAACACCTCCTGCTTCCCTATAGCCTCTAGGCACTTTCCATGTGTCTCTATGAGCCATAGTAAAATCACCAGCTTGATCTGCAACTTCAAGAATATTCATGGTAGTAGTTCTATCTTTAATTTCATGATTGTTTCTACTAGTAACTGTAATTGGAGGGGGTAATGTATAATTTCCCCAATCTTGTTCACCTAATTTACAGCTATTGTAAATTACATCGTCACTTGGGAACGCCTCCAATTTAACAATAGAAGGTGGCAAATTGTCATGAATATTGTGGTGGTCTTGATGTTGTACATAAATGACACCCTTTTGGAATACTCGTGATTTAATTGCATTATGGAAATTATGAGACCAGATATCATCTTGGTTGGTACAAACAACGTATTCACCTCTAGCAAATCGAATACCAACATTTTTACCTTCAAATTCATGTAATGGTGATTTACCGCGATTTTGAATAATTTCATGAAGAGAGTTGGGTATAGTAATAATTCTATATTTCAAAAATTTTGAACTTCTGAATCTCTATATATATACATATATATATATATATATATCGGGTTAATCAATTTTCCTGTATATCCATATTTATACATCCTTACAAAAGCATCAATTACTCTTCTATTATTCTTGGGTGGGTTCCATTCTACAATCAATAATTCAATTTTTTCTTGGGTTTTTTCTGCCAAAATAAAAGCAGAATCAATAAAATTTTGAAGACGATGGTGTTGTCCACTACAAAATTGAAACAATTAGTTCACTGATTCACCGAGAAACATTTTTTTTTTTTTTTTTTTTTTTTGTTCAGGTTTCTTACCCAGCATAATTATCTACTCTGGTAACAATTACAATAGAAAGATATTCAGAAGGAGTGTTTCCAGGGTCAAGACAAGATTCCCACTCTTGTCTTGTTAATTGAATTTGATCCACTAGTGCAGTGTTTTCAATAACATTAGACTTCTTTCTAATTACTGCTGGAGCAGTATTAGCAGTATTTTTGCTGGTTGTAGACAAATTGTAGATGAAAAATAAGGATACTAAAGTAAATAATATGATTGCTGGTAGCAATATACGTTTATTTGTTGCGAGATGCTTCATTTTTTTCAATTTTCGAAACTGAAAATGAGATGAGGAAAGAGATAAAAGAAAAACAAAAAGAAAAAGGAGAAGGTTTTATTGGTCTAGATGTAATAGAAAACGAAACTAAAGAAAGATAGTCATTTCGTTCGTTCTTTAGTTAATCATTATTGAAGCCCAGTGAAAACGAAAGTTGTATATGATTGTCATATCATCATCCGTCTATTAAGTATATGATGAGATGTGGGATTCGTTCAACAAACGCTACAAAAAAAGATACAGCTTAAAAAAAGCATGTAAAGCACCAAGTATTCATGTTTAAAGAAGAGATTTCCAGGCACCATGTTGGTATTACCAAGGAAGTTCTTTTAATAATCTCGATCTATTTTTAATAATTCTCGGTAAATTGTAAACAAAATAGCGTCATCGACCTTCTTTGGTCATTTTATCGAAAAAGCAGAGGATCAGAAAGAGAATATAAGCAGAAAAAAATCTCATGGTGAATATAAATAAACAGCTCCTTTCTCAGAAAATACAACTCTTCCCTTGCCTATTCTCATCATTAGAATATAAAT
Organism: Mucor plumbeus; assembly: GCA_016758945.1. NCBI lineage: Eukaryota > Fungi > Mucoromycota > Mucoromycetes > Mucorales > Mucoraceae > Mucor > Mucor plumbeus. Next base: position 15,070 of record JAEPRC010000462.1, read on the forward strand.
CAATTGTTACGTTACACGGATGACTACATAGGGAGATCAACGGCATTACTATTGAGAATAAATAATGGCGCTAATGTATTCCTTTGTTTTATAGTATGAAGAAAAAGAATGCAAATGTCTCAATGAGACTCGAGACAAATTACCAAAAATGCATGATGTGTATGTGTTGGACAGGTTTATCTATTCTGAAGTCTAAAACTTATATAGTGTTTTTATAGACATCCTTTTATTGTCATTTAAATTAGCAAATGATGATATCAAATAATGCAAATAAGTGATAATAGTTGTTGTATTAGGAAGGGTCTAGGGTAAAAAATAAGCCAGAAGCAGCTTTTTTAAAGATTTTTTTTTTTTTGGTTACTTAACATCAAGCAGTTTCTCTGATACGGGCTACAAATATACTCTGTATAGGGTGCTTATCATACTTTTACTTTTTGTTTCGTAAAAAAAAAAAGGAAGTTCACATTACAGGGTTAATGAAGATATTACGAATTCTTAATCGTGCGTAAAAATTTTATCGCTTTTTTTTTTTAATACCGCCTAAATCTGCACACAATAATAAGCTTTTCCAAATTAAATGGCCATTAGTCTTATGTTTTGGCTTAAAAAACATATATGAATCCTTTTACTAATAATTATAAAGCACTATATGGCTTTGGTTTCTTCGCTTACAGCTATCTATAAGCGTTGATTCAATAAAATCGCATAATTCAATAAACAGCACCAGGTACAACTATATACCATCTGTGTATTTCAAAACCACTTGCAGCTGAAGTTGATCTGTGTGTAATCGGATTTCTTCCAAGTGCATAAAGCCGTATAATCGGTTGATATAAACCTGTCACTGATTATGTCAATTAATAAGCAGTTTGTTATTGATCTGAATCAAATTAGTGATCCCGAATAATGATTGGTATATCCGACATGCCTCCAAATGTCTATACTTGACACTTTTAATACAGCTTTCCGATGAGTCACAGTTTGCAATGCATATTCAAAATCCCTGTATCACTATTTAAACAATTAACCAAACCGTTTAAGGCTTCTTCTCCTTCATTTTTTTGTATACAAATATTTACAATGGTTCAATCAGCTATCTGCATCCGCTCTATATCACCATCGGAAAGTAAATATGCTGAAGAGGGCTGTAAAGTGATCAACGGTGCTTATCGGTCAGAAGGTTTGAAATATTAATAAAATTGATTTGATCTATGTAAATGTTTTAAATTGACACTATTGATTTACTTAGGTGGTTGGACTTCCGAAAAAGATATGGTTAGAGAACCTCGTGTTTCCGTACAAGATGTCGAAAATCTGATTCGTAATTCTGGTAATCCAAATACACTGATATTTGCGTTTGAAGAAAACCATGTAGTTGGAACAGCTTTGTTACAGCCCTCGTTGGAGAAATCTGGAGAGGTAGAAATTGCTCTTTATTGCGTGAGTGTCAATCATCAATCTCGGGGTATTGGTGGTAAACTTTTACGCCATTCCATTGAAGAAGTGAAGAAACTCGGATTTCGTACCGCTTATTTAAAAGTTCTTGAAAATCGATTGGATATCTTGGCTTTTTACGCAAAATACGGATTCCAAGATTCCGGCGAGCGCCTTCCGTACTTCTGGCCTGAGAGATTGATGGTTGAAGCTCGTTTTGCTATTTTGAAGAAAATACTTTGATAATTAAGTTAGAAAATTACTAAATAAAAAAAAAATAAGGTTGTACCTACAACATAGACATTTTTCTTTAATTGAAGAGCAACGAGATGAGTAGCTTGTAATACAATTTAAAAAGAGCGCTATAGACTACTGATATGAAATTCAGCTTTCAAATAAAAAGAAAGATAGTTATTATAGTAATTCTGAAGCTCAAAACTACATTTTAAAAAATTCGATATCGTAGAAGTTGATATCTAAAAAATATGTAATAACGATCAGAATCGAAGCGTGCAATCTATTTTACAACTAACTTTATACCAAACACTTTTTAGAATTATCTTACGCATTACTAAATGCATACATGTATATAACAACTGGTCGTATTATGCCATTCGTTCCAAAATCTATTTTATAACTAACGAAAGATTCAAAACAGGTAAAATTCAGTGCTTTTTTTTTTAAAAAAAAAAAAAAAAAAAAAAAAAAAAAAAAAAACGGATCCCATTATTCATCCCTGCTCAACTTTTTTTTTTATTAATACTAGCCAAGAAAGAATTATATAGTGATGTACCTGACATGTTCAGCTCTAAACCAAAAAAGTGTATCTGGAAATAACTTATCTCTAGCAGTTGGTATGGTTTTTTTAGGGCTAATGTTTCGGATTTTCGCCATTAATTTATAGCTAAAGGTTAAAACTTTGGACTTTAATATCTCTTCAAAAAAAATAAGCTGCAGTATTAATTTTTTTAATAATAAACCTTTTTATTTTAAAGCATTTTATAACGTATTTAAGTATCAAAAAATTCTGCCAGCAATTTTTTTTTATTTCATTTTTTAACATTTTTTTGTAGCAGATTTCAGAATGATCGTTGAACAGCGAGCAGTAGTTGTTTTTTGTTTACCTCATACGTCATAGACCTGATTAAGCTCTGTCCGCTGCAATTTGGGGGGGGGGGGTTTTTCAAAATATTAATTTTTCGCAGAGACATTCTCAAAAACGTATAAAAAAAGAATATCTTCGGTTTTGCTCCAAAAAAAAAAGACCAATATACCCTTATCTTAAATTTAAAATTCGAAAAACAGTTGAAAAAATCTCGTTTTCTCTACAAAAAATGTCGCTAAAAAATTTACTAATAGTTAAATCGATAGATGATTTTGTTTTACATTCTATCAATTGCTTAAATTTAAAAAACGTTTATAAAAGCGATGTGTATCTTACAAAAATCTTTAAAATTTTAGTCGCAATTTAAGCAAATTGGAGGTGAAATATTTGTCCATATTATTTTACTTGGTCAAATGCAGTTCTAAAAACTTTACAAAAAACACCTAATACGCTAAATTAGCATGCTTTGCAGTTTATGAGCTATCGGAAAATTTTGTCGTTTGGATCATTTTTGGATCAATTTGTTAAATCGGTTTTGGGGATCAGATAATATAGGTTTTAAGACTTTAAGCTGTAATGTGAACTATCATTTTGATTATCTCAGCGAAAAATTAATGTTTTTTATAAGGCAAAAACTTCAGGGTAGTAGCTTCTAAAAGCATATGTTTTGTGGCTACTAAAATTTAGTATCTTAGTTTTAGTTGAGTTCGATTTTTGATGAATTAGTACACCTATTTTCTACTATTGACTTTTCTATTTTGAAAAGATTGCAGAAAAATGAGAAAATAAAAGCTTTAAAAAAATACTGTTTAAATCCTTTTTTACTAAAAATAAGGATAGTGTGCAATAAGTCTATATTTCTACTCTATTTATATTATTTGTAATTTCATTATGACTGGCAGTCTGTACTGTAACTTTCAGTAATCTGTCTGAATTAGGAAGGAATTAGGGGATTACCAATTTAGAGTATTTGTTTAACCATAATGTTTATCATGCAGATCAGACGATGCTACATTCCATGCGTCTATTTATGCTTTTTATTGAACCACAAAAGTAAAATTCTATTTTACTCATGCGATACCTATAATATATTTATTCTTTAGGTAAATCTATTAGTTTGTCTGTGATTTAAGGTTTGTATTGAGCTTCTTGATTTACATAGTAAAGGCGACCTTTTAATGCCTGTTTTTCGACATATTTGTTAATGATCCACACAGAACAGTCGTCCTTGCTTTGGTCTATGTGTTTTTCTTTAATTTATTTTATGATTCTAATTGTTTTTATAATTCATTTTATTTTATTGTATGTTAAGTTACTCATACTTTTCATATTTTATGATTAAACCTATGTCATCTCTATTTGAATGTTATTAGAACATAGTTTTATTTGAGATGGCATTCAATTTCTTATTTGTGGAAAAAGATATAGTATCTTAGTTCAGCATACAGACATTGTAGGTTTTTGTCCTTTTATTAAGTCTCAGTTTCTCTTGGAACTGACACTCAATAATAATGTAACAGGAATATTATCAAAAACAGAAGCATGATGGCTCTTGGTTCCTTTCTCATTCTTGTAAAAATAAAGACCCTACGTTCTCCGTGAGTGACCCGCTTACTAGTCTCTTTATCCCCTTTTTTAAAATAAAATTTGTTCGCTAAATAACTCCTAGATACCAGTGGCCCATTGAAGAGGACACATTTTTGTTAAAGATTTAATATGATTAGGCCTGTTATATAAGATCGGATTTGCGATAATATATTTAAAAAAGAGTACAATAAAAGAGAATGTGTAATTAATCAGTTCTTCAACTGTACAATAAAAACAAGATAAGGTTTATTTAGATATAAAAGTATTGCCTTTTATAATGATTTAGTGTTGAGTTCCTGAGATACAATTAAGAGCGGTATTGAACTATTAGATCTGTTTGAGAGTAATTTATGGATTGATGTTAATCAATCATAATTAAGCCGTGATTGTAGAGCTTGTGAATTGCCTTGTTTCAATGCTGCGCTTGTTGTGCCTGGATTGTGATTTGATATATCTTGACAGCTACTTGAATGATTAACCGCTGAGGTTAAAGAGTATGGTGTCATGATTTGAGTGGTCCGAGCCTTTCGGTTAATTGATTGAGAAATAATAAACTAGGCGTTTCTTATATCCGATTCTAGACTTGTTCTTTCATATTCTAAATAGTAATCAATGGATTGTATAATCTATTGATTGGTTATAGAAGGCGATAAGGTATGATACTTGGTGGAATACAACAAGGCCTAATATTGGGCGAAATTTTTTTGAAAATCATTTAAGAACCACTACTTGTTATGATTCACATTATCTGTCGTAATTTTTATATAAATTAGTTTTAGCTACAATACATATAAATATATATATATTAATACTCGAATCTCAAAACAGATTTGGGACTTTAGTAAAAAATATCTGCTCTGAATCACCCCATTTACAATCCCATATTCTACTATATTCTATCTTTTTACATCATATAGTAAGTTACAACCTTCAATTATTATAAATACCGCCAAACCTCAATTTAAGGGCGCTCGTGGTCTTTTTTACAAAGTCCCTTATATCGAGGGCCTCTGCTACAAAAACGTAATTAAAAAAAGCAGAAATGGGAATATAATTATAACTCTTCTAAGTTTATTAAACGTAAAGCAAGAATTCATCAGTTCAATGGATCATTTTGGTATTTATATTAAATGTCTAATCCAAATTACTAATGCAGTAATTTGATTTTCTCTATGTTAAAGCTGATGGGAAAAGGGATCAGCAATTATTAATTCAAGTTGTACAATCGTCTATAAATGTATATGGTATTTTAAATTGTAGTTAAGTTTCTATAATTCATGTTCCTGGTTCTCACACCAGATTTATGTTATTAATTACTAGTTCAATTTGATGTGTGAAAGACTGCCAGTAGTTCACATCAGCCTCCCTTAAATCAAATTTACAACATAAATCAACTTCAATTTAAGAAAGGAATAAAAGCATCTAAGATAATTACACTACATCCTTAATCCAGGATACAAAAACCTCCTATATATTGAGGTTTGACTGTATATCTAAATAAAACTTCATATCACCAAGCCAAAAACAACTTGTCTATTATGCACATAGCAGACGTCTCACTCAATTAAAGCTTACCTTACGCCGTTGTCCCTTTTTTTGTTCCTTTGACATATTGTATTTACAGAATGAATATAATTTGTTAATTAAAATTATAACATTAATATTATCTTCTTTGTTTTCAATACAATTTTATCTATTAATATAGTCTAACTATTAAGATTAATTCGCGTAGCATGTAATTGTTGTAAAGCGTTTGCCGCTGTTATACATATCGAAGCAGTCCCGTTTATAAAAAGTCGTGGCAAAATATTTTTCATTATAATACATATACACATTAACAATTTGAGAAAATGTTAATTTTCTTTTGGATTGTAGTATATTTGTATTTAGTCGAATATTTGAGAGAGGTAAAAAATGCTATTGTGTGAATTTAATGAAATTCACCGTTGCCATGCAACTACAGTACTATATTTTTTAATTTAAACATCCCCTACATACCATTGCATTGCAAAAAAATAATAACTTCGGCGAATTTTCTTTGAACTTTCATACATCTCAGGTGTGGCGGCAGTTTAAATCCAAAATTTTCTGATGATGAAAAAATTGGATAAAAACGATCCGAAATTTTTAAAATGCAAAATTGACAACAAAAGTGTATAGTAGTTTGGCTAGCTCTATTAAGTAATCTCACCATAAAATTAAATTCTGTATCTAATGGTGTATTTATTGAAAAAGTTTACCACCAAAGATTTTGCAAAAAAAAGCAAAAACATAAAAATCAGTTTTTAGTGATTCTAAAAATACTTTTATAATTAAATGTTAACTTTAGTGTTATAGACAAATAACGCAGAAAAACACCTATTATTTAAAGCATTATTTGTCGCTTTAGCTTTATTTTTCATAGAGTTATTAGCTTTCTTCGAAAAAGTCAAATTTTGGACGAGGGTATACAAGGAGAAATTGATTTTTTTTTCGAAATTAATTTTATGATAAATTATAATAAAACTAAATAAAAGAACTATTTTTGGCTAATAACGTATATGCTTAAAAAGTTGCTATCTCGAATTACAGTCCATAGAAGTTGCGTTTTTGTACGCTTTTAATGAAAATAAACTTATATGTAATGTATGAGGTTAACTGGTATTTTTGCTAGAGTTATTTTTTTTCTTATATATCTGTTTTAAAATATTGCTCTTTGAGATTACTTCAAATTTGCAAGAGTTATCAACTAAAAAGTCGATTTTCTGGTAATTTTTTTTTTTTTTGGTATTTTAAGGTACAGTCCGCATAAAACGGAGTTTGATAATTCAGGTCCCGTAATTCGAGCCTGATATGTAGTAAATTTGTTCTCTAAAGGGATTTTCTAGTGCAATCTTTAGGGCAACGATGTAAAAAGTATTCTAATATACACACTCTGACCTCCTGTATGTTCTCAGAACACATGGATGTACTCAAATGAGATGATTTAATAGGCTCATAAGGTCATCGATGCACTCATATGAGAGTATCTCAGATATTGACCGAAAAATTAATCAATGTAAAGTTGAATCAATTCACGTTTGACATACCATTAAATTGTATTTTCGATATAGATTTACGCAACAACTTAATCGTACTACAATCGAATTTCAATTTAAGGGCGCCCGTGGTTTCTTTTAAAAAATCCCTTATATCGAGGACCTCTCTTATTAAATCAAACTTAAAACACAGATCAACTTCAATTTTAAGAAAGGAATAAAGGCATCTTCGATAATCACACCACATCCTTAATCCATGATGGTAATGATGAAATCGATGATATGGAAGAAACAAACGATGTTATTCCTGTAAATGAAGAAAAATCCTAGCAAGTTTAGGTCATGTTACTTCAAACTTTGTTGCTACAAATAATAAAAATTTCAAAATACTTAAAGATATGATGGTAGATTCCTACCTAGGATATAAAAAACCGGTAATACAATGCAGATGCAATCAAATTATATTAAATGGGGTTTTCTCAAAAGATTAAAAAAAGTTTTCAGTATTTACATCTAGTAAAAAAATTTGTACCTAAAACTGTTCTTTTTTTAATTTTGGGGCGAATAATATTATAATAAAATAAGGGACATGTGAAAGAAAAAGTTCCCTTGAATGTAAATTCGAAATAAGGAATTCTAAGCTGTAAAATTTGTCCACCAGTCTTCGGTGGATACAAAAACCTCCTTTATATCAAGGTTTCCGTTTTATTGAAGGACCTTATATCGAGGTTTGACTGTACTTGTTGTTCCCGTATTATTTAAATTTTAAAATATAGTAGGTATAGACTATAGAATAATTATAACAATTAGAGTAGCATCAACCCCTACCTCTTTAATACATGTTTCTTATCAATTATTTACTATGGCCTCCCGTAATTTATCAAGACTTGTATGAAATAAATTCAACGTAAAAAGTACCGTTTATTAAGATGGATCAAATAGGGGTTAATATAGTTTTTGGATATATATGTGATAAGATCTAATTGACAGGAATCCATTGAAAATAATAATATAAATGACTATTAACTGATAATTGTGTAGATATAATATGTTATGTTTCAGTAATAATTTTGTATATGCTATGCTTCATTGTTAGTTGCTGATAGATAGGAACCAGTTACAGAACAATAAAACTTCCTAGATCTGTCAAAGATTTTCCAATTTTGGAATGTTGTAATTCTGATAGATCATCTTGAAACCTAGTATAGAATAGCAAAAAAAAAAAGTATAAATAATTTCTTTGTACTTAAATAATGTTATACATCAATAAAAACCCTGTAAATTTTATCATTAAAAAGTGCTAATACAGGCTTATTTTTTGCAGAAATATGAAGGCCCAAAGTTTAAGCTTTTGATGGTAAAATAGCAATAAAAATTTGAAACATTAGTACTGAAAAAGTTAAGGCAACTGCTAGAGATACAGTAGGATATTTCCGAATACTCATTTTTGGATTAAAGTTGAACATCACAGGTACATTGGCATGTATATTTTTCTAGATTTATTAAGTGAAAAAAAAGTTGAGCAGGGATGAAAAGTGATGCCTAGTTTTCAAGAAAAAGGCGGTGAATTTATGTGTTTCTGAATTTTCCATGATATGTACAGCTATTTTCAGGAGTAGATAGCATAACTTATTAAACACTTCTCAAGTAGCTAGAAATTTGACTTTGACTGGTTTCCTAGACCCTAGGTAGTTCTAAAAAGCCCTGTTGGATTAGATTGAAATATAATACAGTAAATCAAATAGTGTTGGATTTTGATTTATTTCGTTCGCTCAAATTAGTAAATTCTAATACCAAATAGCGAAATTGGGGTACTTACATTGGCTGCACCTTCCCCCCCCCCTCTGTATGAGAAGCGAGTCAGTTTTCCTTTGAAGAATAGACGATTTCAAAATGCTGGTTTTTAGACGAGTAATATAGAAGGAATATCAAAAAAGGACTTAAGATAGTTTTATAGAAAAATTAATCGACTGTCTAAACTTTGAAGTATTCATTACTGTACTTTTGAATAGACTCAACGCTTATATACTCAACTACCAGTAATTGGCGTTTAATAAAGCAATTTAGACGTGAAGATGATATATAATAACCATGATTTATTATATTTACATAAATCAATATAAATGCCATTAAAGATGTAAAGCACTGCCTATTGCCCCACCAACGTTCTCGCCAGCCTCGGCTGCTGCTCTTTCAGTATCTCTTCTTGATCCATGAGTTTTAGGATTTATGACACCATTAATAGTACTCTTTACGCCTACAACAACACCGTCTAATCCAAGACCAAAACCACGAACAAGGCTATCATCCCTCTTATAAAATCTATCGTTATTAATAGCAGGGGCAGCAAAAACAGATTTCATAATACTGTTTACCATGACAATTAATGCTACACTAATTAACGAGATGAAGTAACGCATATTATTGGTATATTTTTAAGAAAAAGTTATAAAAATGAAGCAAAAAGACACTTATGATATTAATCAGTTATAGTGTACAAATACAATTATCACTTCTGAAGGTATTTGTGTAGTTACACATTCTTTAATTCGTCGCCTTAATATGCAAAGTACCGCGAGTGTTGTGCTTATACTCCTTAATATTGAAGCTACTATGCAACACGACTGGCATGCAAACATCAAACTTTCCTGCAGATATTTTGTGCAAGTATGTATGTATTACTTGCTATGTATAAATGCACCTACTGACACTTTATTATTCATGTACGAAAAATTCAATTGAGCTCTAGTCATTACACTCTCATTTATACATGTTTACCTTTTTCAAAAAGTCAACAATAATTCTTTAGTTAGTCTTTTATGGTATATATTAGAAACAAAATTTCTGTAACCAACAATGCAATCAGATCTAAATGACCAGTAAAGTATACATAGTCATTTTGTACTATCTACATTGAGCATCCTTTTTATTTTCTCCTGCAAAATTCTTAAATAATTTCACTATACGCTTCATGTCTGGCTTCTTTTGTTCATTTTTTTTTAGCAGTTAAGCATCGTTTTTTACGACGCTGAGAATAGCCATTAAATTAAAAAAGAACGTAGAGCACAAATGTTTGGCGTATCTAATAAATTAAACATATTGATGTTAGCTATATTTTACGGTATACAAGCTTATATGGTATCGAACAGTTATATTTATTATAAACAGAAGAAAAAGAGATTGAAATCAACCCCATTTATACTAATCCAAAGTATTTTTTCTCATAAAATGGTGAAAATTGCATAATAAATAATTATCTAAATATTTATTTCTATAATTGTGACACAAAATACATCTTTATACTCACAAAAATATAGTTTAATAGCTATTTAGCTTAAAAGACACGTTTAAGTGCTATTGACTGAATCACCAACATTTGAACCGATAACATAATCACTCTTTTGACCTTGAGATTTGTTGCCGATGGATTGAGGTTTAGCTACACTACCGACAAGGCCTTTAACTTCTGTAAAAGCGGTTCCAAGAGTGACATCCAAAGCATTACCTAAACCTGCTTGGCCAGTGGGTAAACCGAGACTAGTTTGCATGAAACTGGCAACAATCGTTAAGCTGGCAGCAATATATAAGGATACTGATTGTCGCATCTGATTGTATATTTAATAAGTTCGAAAAAAAAAAAAGAATTAAAATAATCTGATAATTTTAGAGGTATGTTTTCGGTTCCTTTTATAAGAAAAAATAAACTCCTTATAATTCATTTCGTTCTTTTATGAGAAAGGTTACAAGAGCATATCTTTACGTTGTTCCACCTATGGAGAGCTTGAACGTTACTATGACTATTTGTTTAATAGATTCATCTAAAATGCAACTATACAATGCTTGTGTAAATAGTAGTTGTATATAGTACATGCAGTACAAGTGTGATACGTTATCATATCATGCTTAAATGAGACATACATCTAAATAAAATAAAAAAGTAAAGATAAAACTACTTCTCCTGACTGCCATATTTAAGGCAGATAAATTATGTTATGTCGATAATACATGAATTCATTTCTCTATTGCCTCCTTTTTCAAAAAATCATCAATTGCTCTTTACTGACATTCAACGCGAATGAAAACCAACGTGATCTGCCAAATTTATATGTACTCAGGAACAATTTATGCAAAATAGATTTAAAGCAGAAAACAAATTTTCTGCATTTAATGAATTCTCTATCTTTATGTGTTTTACTCTTACTGCAAATAGTTGATTTCCTCTGTATATGTACATTTTATAATAGATTTTCTAATAATATAATGTTTTTGGTGTTCTATTTCTATATTTTATATATTGTATAAACAAATAAAAATTATACAGATACCATGTATATTGAAATTATCTGCTCAACTATACTTGCCAATGGACAGGTTCGTATTGCAATAATTATATGTAACAAGAACAAAATTCCAAATAACTGGCTTCTAGCTAAAAGGGAACCCTCCTTTATCTACTGTATTTTAATTGCAGAGTATATAAAATAACAACCGAAAAAGTGAAATCCAACTATTAGTAGGTATAATTATGTGCAGATCATGTATATTGTGCTTAATTATGAATTTGGCCATATGAAATGCACTCTGTCATATTCAAAAAAAAAATCTCTTTTCTTATGAAACAAATACAAATAAAGGCTAATTTTTGTTTTTTTTTATGCAAGTAAAAAATATAAATACTGTAATAAGTCATATTAGTAAAAAAAATATATACGAGCGGTATTTCAGCACATCAAGACTATAGTAATGTAGTTTTTATATTTAGAGTTTTTTTTTTTTTTTTTTTTTTTTATTTTTTTTATTTTTTTTAGAGTCTCTACTATAGAGAAGCATTTAATTTGTAAGAATGGCTCTCCATTGAATCCTATTTTTGCGTGTACAATAATGCTATGTAATAATTTATGACGATGAATGAGAAAAATCATACAATTGCTTTAATCAAAGCGAACATCGGTTGAGAGTTCTAGACAATGTGAGTTATTGAATCATACTTTTATTGTTAAATTAAACGCCTTGAGTCGAAAGGTTTTACTTTTGATATCCAAAGTGCTGGTGAGACTTTCAGTTTAACCGTTGATCCAAAAACCTTTCATGTTTCTGATTTCTTTTTTTTTTAAAAAAAAAAAAAAAAAATTGACCATCTCGATAGTTATCCTTTCCCTTTTGTTTTTGTTGCATTCAATCATAAATGGCAATTTTCAGAGACAAACCACCACAATACTCATCTTCACCACCACCTTCGTACAGTTGTACAGTCTATAAACAAGGTTTTGTAAGGTTAAAAAAAGAAATAGACATTGGCGGTGGAGTAGAAATTAATAGATCATGGAGGTAAATTATGCAAAAGATAATAATTTGTGCAATGGTTCTAAGCTTTATTTACGACATAGAACTGTTTATTTTTGTCTTCGAGGCACTGTCTTGAATATTTATAAAAAGGAAACTAGCAAATACCCAATTAATTCGATTTCAATGCTAAAAGTTAACTGTGGTATTGCCACAGATTATAAAAAGGATAATGTACTTCGACTTCGATTGGGAACAACAAAAGAACAATATTTGATTATGCCATTAGGAAGTTTATCAGAAACTGTTTCTTGGTTTGAACATTTACAATCATCTGCAAATATTAGTGCAGATATTGATAAAAGACGCATGCCTCGATTTTTGACATTATCTCGAGGTAATAGTCAATTACAAGAACGTTTGAATAATACTAAGACAATTACATTAACTGTTGGAAAAACTCAAGCAGTTATTCCTGTATTAAAATGCCAGCCCAGAGGAAGGCTATAATAATTTAATTAAATAAAGTGATGTATTTATATAATAATAATAATAATTTGAATCTGGTTAAAGCAGGTTTTTTATCAAAGGATTTTTACATATAATCCTTACCAGCTTTTTATATAAAATTAAGGCAATTGAAGAGAGCATTAAAAGTTGCTTATATATGTATTTTTTTTTATGAAAGTTCATATTTATAAACACTGGTTATAAGTGATAGTTTCCCAAACTGTTGAATAATAAATCAAACACAGATTTGACGGATCAGGAATAATACATTCTTGCATGTTTCTTTTATACTACAATATATCGAATCAAACCTTTCCGAACAACTAAACCTCAAAAACTGAATAACTGGCCTGGTATTTTATCTTGATTTTGTTTTTTTTTAATTCACAAAACATATTATTAAGATGTTCTCATGCATGGACAATAAAGCAATACACTGACTTTCAACATAGCATCCCTTTCTGTGACTTATTAGGGAACATTTGAAGCAGTACGTGTTCCTTCTTTGGATGGTCCGCCGCCCCTCCCCTTCTTGAAATCAATCTAGCAGTTTCCAAACTCAAAAAGCAAATTTTTTCCAGTAAAAACATTTTTCTTTTTAGCCCCTTTTAATAGTAATAATACAAAATGGCACAAGTAGCAAAACCAACAACCGGTGGTGGTGTAAATGGTGGAAAATTCCAAGATAAAGACAAACCTATGGAAGTGCGTATGTCAAATATCACTGCTGCAAAAGGTAATATACACACATACACACACACGTCAAATTGTACTGATGATTTCGCGTTCAATTGTTCCTAATCCATTTGTATAGCTGTTGGTGACGCGATCCGTACTTCTTTAGGTCCTAGAGGCATGGATAAAATGGTAAATGTCAAGAATAACTAAATAAGCATACATCTTAACATTTGATATTATAGATTCAAACTGGTAGTGGTGAAGTTGTTATCACTAATGATGGTGCTACTATTCTTAAACATATGGCTGTCCTCCATCCTGCAGCCAAGATGGTAAGCTTACAAATATGATATAGATTCCCGAGAATTAACCCTCACTTTTTTTTTGTGTGTATGTGTGTTGATTAGCTTGTCGATTTATCTGCTGCACAAGATGTTGAAGCTGGTGATGGTACTACATCTGTTGTAGTTTTATGTAGTTCTTTATTATCAGCTGCTGAAAAGATGTTGCATAAGGGTATTCATCCTACTACTATTGCCGAATCTTTCCAAAGAGCAGCTACTAAATCAGTCGAATTTTTGACTGAAATGGCCACTCCTGTTGATTTGAGTGATCGTGAATCCCTTTTGAGAGCTGCTTCTACTTCTCTTAACTCAAAGATTGTTTCTCAATATTCTACTTTATTGGCTCCTATCGCTGTTGATGCTGTTGTTCGTGTTATTGATCCTGCTATTGCTAATAACGTTAATTTAAATGATATTCGTGTTGTTAAGAAGGTTGGTGGTACCATTGATGATACTGAATTAGTTGACGGACTTGTATTGAATCAAACTGTCGTTCGCACTGCTGGTGGCCCCAACCGTATGGAAAAGGCCAAGTTTGGTCTCATTCAATTCCAACTTTCTCCTCCCAAGCCTGATATGGAAAACCAAATTGTTGTAAACGATTATAGACAAATGGATAAGATTCTCAAGGAAGAGCGTCAATATATTTTGAACATGTGTAAAAAAATCAAAAAGTCAGGCTGTAACGTTCTTTTAATTCAAAAATCTATTTTGCGTGATGCTGTTAATGATTTGGCTCTTCACTTTTTGTCTAAATTGAAGATTATGGTTATTAAGGATGTTGAACGTGATGAAGTCGAGTTTATTGCCAAATCTCTTGGTTGTAAGCCTGTTGCAGATGTCGAATCTTTCACTGATGATAAACTTGGTTATGCTGATTTAATCGAAGAATCAGAAAATGCTGGTGCTCGTATTGTCAAGGTTACTGGTATGAAGCATGCTGGTAAGACAGTTTCTGTCATTTGTCGTGGTGCCAATTCTCTTGTTCTTGAAGAATCTCATCGTTCTCTTCATGATGCCCTTTGTGTCGTCCGTTGTTTAGTCAAGAAGAAGTTTTTGATTGCTGGTGGTGGTGCCCCTGAAATTGAAATCTCTCAAAAATTAATGGATTATGCAAAGACTTTAACTGGTATGGAACAATACTGTTTCCAAGCATTTGCTGAAGCCCTTGAAGTCATTCCCACCACTTTGGCTGAAAATGCCGGTTTGAATCCTATTGCTATTGTTACTGAATTAAGAAACAAACATGCCCTCGGTGAAAAGACAGCTGGTATTAATGTCAAGAAGGGTACTATTACAAATATTTTGGAAGAAAATGTTATTCAACCTTTATTGGTCACTTCAAGTGCTCTCGAATTATCTGCTGAAACCGTTAAAATGATTATGAAGATTGATGATTTAGTTCAAAGTCGATAAATATATACAATATAATTAGATCAAAAACATTTATTATTCTCCCCTCCACCTTCCTTATTTTTTTTTTATATATACTCACTATGGAACTCACATCAAAAATTGAATTAAAAAAAGGATTTGTAAAAGTATTGATTAAAGTGTCTGTTTAAGTTTACATTTCTTTGAGCCTTTTACTACCACTTTTACATTCATTTAAAAATTTGGTTACATTTTCCTTTTTTCAAGACTTTTTGCATGATTTAAAGGAAAAAATCGGTTGATAAAACATGGCGAGAATTTATATTGGGCATTCCCGGGATAGCGTATATAATACCCATATACAAAGCGAAACTAATAATATAGAATATAGAATAAAATTCACATAAGTTTTATTTCAAGATAAAAGGTCATCAAAAGGTGTTGAAGTCTTGGCTACAGGTGTTGAAGGTTTAGATTGATTGTTGTTGGCCCAGTTATTCCAATCAGCCTGCACGCTGTTATTCTTCAACGCATTCATGGAGAGTCCAGTGGTTTGCGAGTTGTTATTACTCTTTTTACCCAAAGAATCTAATGAAACAAAATTGGACGCCTGAGCCCACATACCGGTAGGTGTACTAGCTTCAATTTTCTTCTCTTCTTGTTTGGATTGCTGCTGCTGTTGCTGCTGCTGTTGTTGTTGTTGTTGTTGCTGCTGCTGTTGTGATGACAATGGAGTCATTGGTTGTTTGGTTTCAAACATATGAAAAGATTGTTGTTGTGGAATAGCAGCTGAAGGTATAACTGGTGTGCTGCTTGAATCATCTCCCAACAAGTCAAACAAATCTTGCTGTTGCGATTTATTTGTTGTTGTTTGAGACTCATCAGCAACAGCATGTTGAAAATCAGCAAAATCATCATCTAGGATATTGGTATTTGATTTAGTTTCTTGTGCAGATGCAGGTTCTCCCCATGTAAAATCTCCCCAGTCATCATCATTGGATTGCTTAGGGTCAAAATCATCGGTAGCATTCTTGGAAGATGAAGCAAAGGAGTTTTCATTACTATCGCTATGGTAACCACCTTGATTGTTATCATCTTCATCATCTTCATCATAACGGCCGCTTTGATGAGGATAGGGTGTCTCCTCGCCAAAACTCAAAGCATCTCCGTTAAAACTAAGGCCACCGCCTCCAGAATAAGAATCGCTACCAAATCCTACATATTTTGATCCACCAAAACCGGATGAAGATGGCATACCACCCAATCCCATGGATCGCAAACCACTAGAAGACTCAGAGCCAACACCTGTATATTTGTTTCTATTCTTTTTAGCTAATTTACGTTCAGATCTGATTTTGTCAGTATTTCCCAATAGTTCTACAATTTCCTTTGCTCGATTTCGGACTACAAATGTGTCGCTTAATTTGTTATTAATCGAATTCTGTTCAGAATAGTACAAACTTACTATTTAGCCCTTCGTCTTTGCCTTTGTCATCAATATAATAGAAATTGCGCAAAACTTTAATCATAGATACATGTGAGCGAGCATCATCCACTACACGTTCTGAGCCAACTTTAATCAGATACTCCAACAAGACCAACGCCTGAGATTGGAATTTGTGGGAGTGAGTACAAATTACAAATGATGATGAATAGAGCAAAAAACAAAATACAAACCTTGTATATTTGGCGCCATTGCTTGGATTCTTTCTCGGTGAATCTTCTATATACCGTAGGCATAATTTCGTTAAAATATTGACTATGTATTTCATTGTTTAAGTTATATAAAATCTGACATATACATGCAAAATATACGTACTAATTGTATGTGCCTTGAGCAATTTCTTGCATAAGTGTACTGGAAGCGCCCCAGGGCTCATTATTAGTAGCTTCATGGACCTTAGTTTCCATTTCTGTGTAGTTTAACACTACGTTCTTTCTGTTTTTATTTAGATATTCACTTTTCTCCCGAGATTCTAATCATTTTAACTTACAGTTTGTTAACCACGTCCTATAAATTGGCTGATCAGTTGATATAGGGAATAATTTATGTCAAACTAAATAATTACCTTGACCTCCCAGACATCAGGAATTTGGAACTTAGATAGAGAATTCATTTTATTTATTTATTTTTTATTGATAGAAAAGCAAGCTTGTTTCTATGACAATAAAACCGTGGAATAAGTGGAAAAAATACAAAGCTCTGGTGGTGCGGGTTACAAAAACCTGCATTTGAATCACTGTTCCATTCTTCTTTCTCTTGTGACATCAGCGAATCAAATGGAGATATATGCCATTATTCTAAGCTATTTGATGTAAATTTGATGAAGCAAGCTACTGGAATGTTTCTTTCTACTACAAGTATCACAAATCGTTCCCAAGTCAATAGTATACTTAATTTAGCTTCACTTGATCAAAAACTGTTATTTTTCTGAACAGATGCTGACATATTATTCGTTCACTCAAAACGTTAGATCTAAAAATACTATACGTTATTTTATGATGTTATTTTTTGAGATTTACACTTAAGAATTGGACAGAATGTTATCAAAAAAAGAAATGGGCAATTTCCATTTGGAATGAATGCAAATCAAAAACTAAAACTTAAACAAAGATAAAAAAAAAAAAAATTACAATACACTGGTTGTTGTGAAGGCTAGTTAAGATTTGAGATAGTAGATAGGCTTTCGAATCCTAACTTACCGAACCAAAATCATTGAACGATGAACATTATTTCAATTTCCAGTCTTGAGTATCATATATTGTGAAATTAAATAAAGGTCAAAGAACATCCATTGTTGGTGTCAAACACAAAGTTTGCTGGCTTGAATTTAAGACTGTTTTCCTCGTCGTGAAAGATTACCGAGGGGATTTTTACGAAGAGGAATTATATATAGATGTGGTACTCTTCTGCCCTTTTTGTCTTATTCTTGTTTTCTTTTTTTTTTACCTGTTTTTTACTTAGTTTTTATGAAGTTTTTTGGGTTTTGGGCATATTATACCTTTTTTTTTATTACAAATACACGATAGTTTTACTGTTATTCTGTTCATGCAAAAGGCTATAGCCAACTCTCAACGAATGTTAAACCACAGTAGCTTGTCCGCTTGATGCAAGTGAGTTTGTGTTGTGTCTATATAATATACAGATACAAAATCCTTTGGTATATTTCTTCTGTCAATAATCTTTTAATTTAAAATTTTTTAAGTAAAGGTTTGGGATTATTATAAAACTATAAATCCTTTGTGCCTTCCTTGTTGCAAAACTTTTACAATTTTCTTACATTTTTACGAACACACCATAACCTAGTTCACATATTTTGTGAAACTTTTATTTTACCGCACGCATCTTTTAATATAAAATCTTTTCCTCGGAAAAAAACTATAATAATCGCTTTTACATGAATTTTACTTATTTAAGCATGCCAGGTATTCTATGTTGATATTAATTAACCACAATATAAAAGCCTCAAGAACGAGAGAGAATATTTTCTTTTGTACAACATCTTTTAAGTTTCAAAGAAGTATAAACCTTATCTATCGGAAATCCTTCACCACCCATTACATACTCAGGTTCATGTTGTTATTGTCAAATAAATATAGCGATTATGAACCTATTCAACATTCTCCCAGCTATAAATTTGATTGAATGGAGCAAAGGGTGGTTACTATAGTGATTGTTTCGTAAATTTGAATGATTCAGAAATGGCCAGCTTAAAATTGATAATCCGCATTTGAGATGAAAATAACACGAGAAAATACTAAGGTATTACAAAGATGAATATTAAGTAAAGTCTAGTTTATTTCTCATTCTCTATTAGAAAATATTACTTTTGGATGAGTTTAAAGACTTTTTTTTTTTTTTTTTTTTTTTTGTCAATTTTATAAAACAAGTTTTCATGTAATATAAAATGGTGAAGGAAAAGCTGGTATGCAATATGTAATTCATATGATAGTGTGCATTAAGGGCTATCTAACGAATTTTGTCTCGCCAAGAAATATTAATTTTTGGCCGAGAAAATTGAGATTGGATGATTGGGTTTTCTACTGAAAAAATAATCATCAAAAATGGATGTATATTCATGGGACCGGAGCGTCCTTTTTTTTTTGGGACCCAAAAAAAGTGAAGAAAAACTTGAATAACTCAACGAAAAATAAAGTTACAGCTATAAACAAATACTCAATCGGTAGATAACTTTGTTGCGCAAAATATAAAAATAAAATATTTTAGAGTTATATTTAAAAGAAGGGTACTTTTTGATCAAAAACTGCTAAAACAGAATATTGAATTTTACTATAAGTTTTGTGAGAAACTTTTTCTCAAAATTTACACTAATCGATTTAGAATTAAAAATTGAATCTAAAACATTTGATACGCAAAACCAACTTGCTATGCATTTTCGTGAGTTATTAGACATTGAAGTTTTTTTTTGGATTTTCTTCTTCATTTCTTCCATTTGAACACTTTCTGAATTTAAGCTCAGCTGGGTGTGAATATTTGCTTATACAATTTTATATGATCACGTTTAGAATCGGAGCGTACACCCATTTCAATAGATAATCAGGCAATAGAAAACGCAGGGTTACACTTGAGATGCTACAGGATATTACTAAATAACCCATTCCCTATTCACCTTGATTTTTCAATTATTATAAAAGCGTCAAAGGTGAAACATTGGTTTGTCCCCTGCTTAAAATCTCAATCTAAAATGTCAAATATCTTAAGCTTTTAATAAGCTTCCATAAAATACGTATTAAGCAAAGTCTTACTGTTTTTTAATGTTTTATAACATATTAAAGTTTCGTAAACGTCCGGGATCATTAATTTTTTTCAGGTCAATAGCCCGTATACGTAAATTGAATATTTTTATTTTTCGAGTTTTGAGTTTTGAGTTTTGGAGAATTTGATTATTTTTTTACAAAGGTATCGCTAGGGATCAGAGAAAGTTCTTTTCTAAACCGAAATTTTTTTCTGATTCAGAATTTGTGCTTTATTTTGTTGTATCTATTAGTTTCGTTGAGATTTTTGTGATACAAAGTTTGGTGGATGTTAGTATATGCTCCTATGATAACACTTGAATTTTACTAGGAAAGGTAAGTTTGGTGCATAATCAAAGTTATTTGGCAAGTTTGTTTACACATATTTTATTTATTGTTTTAAATTTTACGTCTATTGTTTAAAGATTTTAAAGGAGAAAACAAGCAAAATAGGTGAATATTTGAGCTGGTGACTAATTTTGGCAGAAAATAAATTTCAAAGAGAGTACAGATAGATTCAATATTCACCCAGCTACAAATAACAACTGATAAACTAACGCCGGTTACTATAGTGATTGTTTCGTAAATTTGAATGATTCAGAAATGGCCAGCTTAAAATTGATAATCCGCATTTGAGATGAAAATAACACGAGAAAATACTAAGGTATTACAAAGATGAATATTAAGT